>JARYGA010056565.1:0-49274 GCA_030545235.1 Helianthus tuberosus | reverse complement strand
TCTTATTATATAAATGATTTGCTTTTATATATTTGAGTGTGCTGATATTAACTTTAATCAGATGTTTGTCCATATCCACAAAGAAATACATTGGTGTTTAGCCGTTATTAACAAAAAAGAAGAAAAGTTCCAGCATCTTGAGTCTCGACTCACTAGGAGGAGCTGACAAGAAAGTATTAAGAACATTGGTATGTCAAGCTTGTCTTTGTTGTGCTTAACTATTAGTTATGTTCTTTTTCATTGCAAGTAAATCAATGTTACTTATATGCCCTTCATCATTGCTGAGTTTGAGTTGGTTTTTATTTCTAGAGTTGGTAAAACTGGTGGGGTGACTTTCAGTCTGTTTGATCCATATCCTAACAAATTATTTATTTAATTTACTATTTTACTGTTATGAAATGTTATGTGTTTACAATTTATATGATTACAATGTATTGATAGGATGTTTGAATGTGCTTTCGTGAATGTACAATCTGTTTGTGATTAGAAATTTATCGATACCCACCACTACACTACTGATGAAGTGCGGCTGAGTGACTGGCGAACTGCCACCGCACCACCAAACGACCCACATACGACCTGTCATCACTGCTCGACTCCAAGTTGCTTTAATCCTCACGTCAGCCTTTAGCAGATATGTTTTGCTCCTCAATCACATTTAGGGTTTAATTAAGTTTTTTTTTTTAATTTGGTTGTAGAAAACCAACTTTGATGGGTATTCCTTTGTTTGCTGTAAGGTTTGGGTTTAAAAACCAACTTTGATGGGTGTTGCTCCGTTTACCTCATTTATAGGAACCTTAAAAATCAGTATGATCTAACCACTAGGCCTTGGCTCAGTGGCCACCGACATCCATTTTGTGTCTCTTGAGGCCTCCCATTGTGTGGAGGTCGCGGGTTCGAATCCTGGGTACTCCAGGCTCTTCATTCCAATCAAGTTGGCAAGGGTATTTACCGCCAGGGATCGTTGTTGGGTCATGAACTGGGAAGGGAGATCCCTTCCGCGGCTAAGGATACCGTGCACCTATCCTTTTTTTAAAAAATCAGTATGATTGGCAAGTTGTTTTTTTTTTTTTTTTTTTTTTTTTTTTTGTAGGAAGTTATCTGAATTTAGTATGAGGATTTCCTTTCATAAATTTAGTAAATGTATTTTATCACTTGGCTTTTACTATACATGGGTTACGCCGCTCCTATAGAGTTATTATAAACATACAACGCTTATCCGCTTTAAGTAAGAAATCAAAGGAACAAGTAATCAAGTGAGAAGGGAAGAAGAAAGAGGCAGATAAGATAGTATTAAAATTAAGAAGATAGATAGCAGGTGAGAAATAAAAAGCGTAGAAGATATACACACATAAGCTAAAAAATGTTTGCATGGTTTCAAAATAAACATTATCTTATTAGAGGAGTAAATTGACAATAAATTATTAACCATGTTAAGAATCTACTTTTTAGTTGAAAAATAATAAAGCTTAGCATACTGGATTAGATTGAGGGTAAATAGTCTATAGTAGTTAATTTACAATTATACATAGTGCAGCAACATTCAACTTTCTTAAATACATTAGTGTAAAAGATTTTGGTGTGGGCCCAAGTCAAACTCATCATTTTTTTTTGTAGAATGTAGTTTAAAGCTCATACTACTATACTAGAAGGGAATTTGTTGCTTTCATGGGATTAAATGAAAATATGTGGACTGCAAATGAAGTCTCTTTTGACAATCTTTTTGACATGGATATTAAAATATTACAGGAACATGCTGCTGGAGCAATTGTCAAAATTGCAACATAAACTTTTTGCCTGACAGTCACACTTCACCCGCTGTACAACACTTGTCTTATGCAGCCTGAGCACAAGATCATGTGCCTGAGTTCGCTGAGGCATGATTATTAAAACCAAGCTGGGAGTACCTACTGATTATCTGTGGCTGAGTTCGCTTACGCATGATTATTAAAACCAAGCTGGGAGTACCTACTGATTATCTGTGTATATTACCATATTAGTAAGAACTTAAATTAGTGTTCTAAGCACTTGGAGAAGGTGCAGGCGGAAGATTGTATCTTCGTGTACAGGATGGTAGTGGTGCTGCTCAGGAGAGAGCCAAGTTTTGCTGTTATTCTTCTATAAAAAACTAATAATAAAAAGTGTATTTAAGATGAAGAGATTAGATTGTGATTGTTTTGTTGAGATATGTTCTATTAGCCAAATAATATATCTCCCCACTTCCCTTACCAAACACTTTAGTTTGACCAAGAAGAGATAATATGTGATATGTTTGCAGGTACCGGTCCTTTTGCCATTCCGGCGGCGTAATGTTTATCATATTACGCCTTAATTTGTTAGCCCTGGCCGCAACGCGGCAGGGGTTCCATCTAGTTTAAAATAAAAAATTAGTGAGTGATGGAATTGTATCCCTAGTGACCACCCCCACTACAATTCTATCACTAGTGATAGAATATTGGGTGATGACATGACATGAGTTGATTGGATATTGGGAGTGATAGAATTCTATCACTAGTGACCACCCCACTCCCCTTAAAGATGATATAGACATGTCCTATTAATCATTACCTCTTGGTGAAAATGAAATTGGATGATGATGACAAGGGCCATGTTAGACGAGTTCCGGTGACGTCTTCATGACGGTGACCACAAATTGTGTTTTAGGTTCCCACCTTAAGTGATTTCGCTTGACTAAGTGGTGGGTATGGTGTGTGTGTTGTTAATGACATTGATTTGAGTACCTTGCGTGGTGACGTGTTGGTATGTGATTTTCAACGTAGAGTGTCAGCTAGATGGTAAAGTTACATGTGTTTGACAATGGCCAAATATGGCTTACATATGGATCATAAGCAACGAGTGGTGAGTCTAAAATGAGTTGGTAGATGATGGATTATAGGTAGGTGGTTGTCACACCCTGAATTTCCAACACAGTTCCGGTGGGCTTGGTGGAGAGTATCGTGACGTAGTTGATATCATCAAAGTCAATATACACAGAATAGCACGACAGAAGTCTTGGAGTATAAATTATTATTACAAACCGAAATGTTCGAAGTTCAAATAATTATACAGACAGCTCATAGTAAAAGATCCACAGGCGGATCATAAAAAGGTACAAAAGATGTTCAACAGAGTTTAGGCATATGTAAAGGATTTGCAAGATCCTCTTCTAACATTACCAAGCAACTTCTAGCCTATTTACATATTGTACCTGTAACTTAGTCTTTTGAAAATACGTCAGTTTATACTGGTAAATACAATTAAACGACACATTTTGAAAACATTTCCAAAATTGATTTAAGTGCACAAGGCACATGAAAATATTTTATAACTTGGGACAATTAATAATTTTAATCTTGTATACAGTTTTTGATGTTTGTCAATACATATGGGGCCCAGTATAGAAACAGAGACATGATTAACCGACACACCACTTATAAACCCACAAAGGAGTTATCCCCAACTTGTGGGTAGAAAAAAAACATTTTAGCATTCGCATCTGTCGGGTGTATGCCTACACCCCATTCTTAGGTCGTGGCCATTAGTAACTTAAATGAGCTGAGGATATCCAGGACACGGTAGCGTTAACCCCCATTGTTTAAGTTATCAAATAAAACAAATTAAAACGGGTTATGCAGATTTTGTAGCCACAATCCGGCTAGGTAATCCCATACCCAACCAAACGGTAATAATTTACCGTATCCCAAGCCCGTATAGGGAAAATAAGTTAAAAGTATTTACCTAAGCTAAAACTCGATTCAAGTGCAAGATTTAAATAACTCAGCCGTATTCAAATTAAATAAGTGTAGGTAGCATTTACTGGAAGGCTCTAGTCTGAAATAATGGTAATAATAACCAATTAGAATGCTAACGGGTCCTATTTAAGTCGTAGACTTAGACCGGCTAGCTTAAAGTGATATAAACGGTATGATACGCTAGATTAAGCGATGACCGGAATAGAATGTAGTTTAAAACCAACAAGTATGAAGACTTGTATAATATGGGTAAACTAATTACATTATGTAAGTTGAAATTAAAATGATAAGGTTAAACCCGTTTCGATAAACTTAACTGTTACATAAGTTGAACCGTACACGTATAAGCATTAATGGGTAACCGGATGAGTCATGTACAAGTTCCATATGTCATTATACTTTAAACATGTTATAATATTAGTCGGATATCAACATGTATGTCCGTTAAGGTTTTAAAATCAAATTAAGCCTCATAAGGGTGTTTTGGTCATTTAGCGACTTATAAAAGAAGCTTGCAAGTAAACTGATGTTATAATAAAAAACATTCTGGAAAAATAGTTAATTTATGATATAATATCAGTAGGATATCAAATATATGTGTGGTTTATGCTTTAATACTGTAGATCCCAATATCAATCCGGATCACAGTGGTCGATTGTTTTAGTCCAAAAAACACCTATTGATTAGGTGTTTGCACTATGAGAAAGTTAAGAAAAATCATAGAATGAAGATGAAGCTAATGGTATGATGAATACAACAAGTTTTGTATTGAATCCAAACAATGAAATGAACAATAAAGCACCTGGAGATCTGATTAAGCACTATCAATAATGATCAAATGTAAACAACACAAGTTTTCATCAAGAGTGGCCAAAAGCTTGGCTAGGGCACCATTACATGAGTTTATATAGGATCTGGCTTGCCAGCATAATTATAATTATGCTGGCATCTTAATTACACCATGTCAGATTTGCTACTATCAAACTATTATAATATAAGTTCAATAAAGCTACAAACTATAACAAAATCAATCCAGTGCAAGTATCAACGATCTCACAAGCTCTAACAATATCCCCCCTAGATCGTTGCATACTTGTTTAAACTTTCATTATCCAGTTGTGGCTTCTGGATTGTTTGCAGCTTCCTTTTCAAGCTCTGGAGGGATCTCTGCAGTCACTGTTGCTTACGGTTGTGGTGGAACTTCTTCTGTTGTTGCAGGAGTTTCTTGGATTAAAGTAGCTTCACTGATTGATGGCGGGTCCTCCATAATGGCCTCATATGTGGATGAGGCCGGAGGTTGTTGTGCTTCTTGAGGAGTTGACGTGGATTCTTTTGTCTTGGAAGAAGTCTTTTCTTTCTTTTTGTCGAGCTTTTTCTTCTTCCTAGATTCCTCCTTCTTTTTTGCTTCTGCATCTTTCTTCTTTTTAATTCTGTCAATAATGTCGAGCATCTCACGTTTTCTTTTCCAGGCTCTCTCTACTGCTCTCTGAAACAGCATCGCCTCTTCTAAATTGGCATTTCCGGCTCCAATTAGCATTCAGCACATTTAAATCAGAAAGTCCGAACATGAAGATGTCCATCGGATTCAATATTCTGATATCTTCATTTGCATTCGATCGGATCACTACTTCACCTGTATGACTGTCATAAAACCACTTCTTAAAGTTGTTCAGACAGACTGGGACTTCTGCTGGGAGCTTGATTCTAGTGACTACTTTCGCTGGGTTGATAACCCACGTCACTTTTCCTTTGCCGGTGATAGGATCTTTTGTGGTCTTGGAAACTCTCCTTCGAGGACGTTGTGGCTTGAACACTTCAAAACCTTTGTTACATTCTTTAGTGATTATACGTTCAAAGCCCGCCCCGAGATTGCTGCGATCTGGATTTAACAGATCCAGTCTGCCAAGTTCCCTCACATCACATCTAGGAAGAGAAAACATATCATACCATACCCTGTCTTGAAATATTGAATCACACCTCCTCTGCGTTTAACCACAGACATCCCTCTAAGATTTCTGTACATCCAACTGATGATTTTATCAGTAATCTCTGTCTTTTCAATAGTAATTACTTGATAAAAGTCTGGAAGTTTTTCTCTTTCTTTTCTAAACCATTCAGGGTGCTGTGGAGTGAACGTCTCTCCATCCTCCTGCTCATATGTGACTTCTTCTTCTAACCCCCACTCAATAAATCTTGAGGGCATCTCATCCCTGTCTACTTCCTCTTCGTCAATGTCGTCACCTTCAGTGACCTTCTCAGTGGATTCTAGACGCCTTTTCTTCGCTTCAGCCTCTTTGGCTTTTTTGTTTGTTTCTTCTTCTTTAAACTTCTCAAAGTCGAAGATCTCCGCAAAGGAGAACATAGGCTCTATCTCAATTTTGGCACAGATTTTCTTCATCATTCTGTACAACTTTTAAATTCCATGTTGTTGAAATTTTATGTACTTTGATTGCTCAGTAACATAAGCATGCATTTCTCTATTTTTCTTCCTTTGTTCCTTCAGCTTTTCTCTCAAAATGTTTGTATCATTCACTTGGTGCTTCAGAATACATATTTCTTTGGCAGGACCAGCACCGATGTCTTTGACGAGCTTATCATACAAGTCTTGAAACAGACAGATTCTTTGTGGTGGGACAGGAGGTTGTGAAATCCTTTTAGATTTCACTTGAGGATGCTTAGAAGATCATTAATCTGTTTTCTTTTTCTTGGGTGGAGGCGTTTTGCTTGCGGAAGGTTCTTCTGGATCGATTAACAGAGTATTGACAAAATCTTCTAATCCTTCTTCTTCCTCCGTTACGACGACATGAGTTTTTGATTCCGTCATTTGACGTCTGGCAAGCTTCTTTTCTCTCTTTTGTTTCTCTTCCATTTCATGAATTGCTCGCATATCTTGAATGTGCCGACGATGTTCTTTAGAATCTGCGGCCCTAAAGCTTGCCCCCATAAACCTTTCGGGGTTCTCTGATGATTTCTTTTTCTTTGGAGGTTCTTCATAGGCCGCTTGTTTTCCTTTTCTCTTTCTCTTTAATTGTTCTTCTTCTTCCTCTACAACTTCTTCCTCTGCTTGCACGTTTCTCTGTTGTTTTGCTTTGAGTGCTTCCCTATACTTTTGATACGCAGCTTTAACCAACAGAAGTCTTTCTACAGAGTACATCCAATCGTGCAACATCACCCACTCGTTTGTTTTGATTTTTGTAAGTTGTCGACTAGTAGGAACATGGAAGGTGTAATGACCTCCGTCATGCGGCAATTCGGGATATTGATCATTGATTAGCATCTGAATGAACCTGGGGTACATTGCCCATGTGTTCCCTCTTGAATTCTCGATCATGTAGTTGAAGATTAGTCCTGAGAAGTTGAACTTTTGGTTTAAACATAAGTTCAACATCGCTCCTGACCATTCCAGATTTAGGCCGTCATAACCCCCTTTACGATGAGCAATACTCATTGCAATTACATGTAAGATGAACCTCCAATCCCTTGTAAGGCCGTTC
This sequence comes from Helianthus tuberosus, assembly GCA_030545235.1. Lineage (NCBI taxonomy): Eukaryota > Viridiplantae > Streptophyta > Magnoliopsida > Asterales > Asteraceae > Helianthus > Helianthus tuberosus. The sequence continues at coordinate 42,028 of JARYGA010056565.1, read as the reverse complement.
CTTTTGATCTACTTCTTTTGACTAAAATCTCCTACATATCCCATTCCACGAAAACCATCTAGAATGTCATCTTTCTTTAAGCTGATCGGATCATCGTGTTTATCTCCAAGCTTCAACACTGTACGAATTCTTTCTCCAGTAACCATGACTTTCTTGTTTCGAACTGTTGCTGTAATACATCTAACTCTTTCGATAACTTCAGGTTTTGCCATTTGCCAGAACTCTTGAATGTGAATACGACGAATGATTACTTTTGTTTGAACTGCATAACTGATCTTGCTTGATCTGATCCATCTAGCCACGTCTTCAAAATCTTTTGGTGCTGGATCTAGTATAATTGACTGATTATGCTTGAGAGTTTTATCCCTTTCGACATTTTCACCATCTTGCTGTTCTCATGACAAACGAGCCAAGTTAGAATTTTAACGACACAAAGAAATAAAATTTACACCTATGTTTAATGTTTTAAAAAGGAAAGTATGAAATTTTGATTAAAAAAATTATTTACAAAAAAAAAATTGAGTTGAACAATATTTGCAAAATAAACAGATAAAAACGAAATCAACATATAATTTCGCTGATAACACTAATGTTATCTTCGCTGCTCGTTTTGGCCGAGTAAAGATGTTTTCGCCGGCAACAAGGATAGGACCATGACCAGCTTCGCCGATAATGATAAACAAGCATGTTAAATTCGCTGCAAATTGTCGGCGAAGATAGAGTTCGTTTCACGAGGCGAGCGAGCAGCGAAGACATTCGTCTTAGCCGACTTACCGGCGAAATAATCTATTTCGCCGGTTACTCGAACTCGCGTTCAAGACTTTTCAGATTCTTTGATTCGTTTTAATTTCGCCATATTCATCGCTGTGTTCATTCGTAATTTCGCTGACATCAAGTTTTTCTTGAAAAACCCTTAAAACCCTAACTGATTACACTGATGATGAACACAATGTATATCTTTGTTAAAAAACAGTCCAACTTGTTCAAAGATCTTGAAAAACCGATCAAATCCTATCTCATAACCTTCAATGTTTATTGATTATCTGACATTAGATGATGATTTTGAGCAAAGCAAATACTCTAATGGTCCTATAATAATAAACATTTTACTAAAACCAACAATCATACGGAATTCTAAGCATCGATTGAGAACAAGATTACCTCAGATTCTTTAATAGATGTTTAATAAAAATGAGACGAATGAAGATATTGTGAGTATGGTTTATCGGCGATAGTGAGAGAAGTAAAAGATGTGTTTGAAAAATTTTGAAAAATGGTCGGTTAAGGGTGTTATATAGGCGGTTTTAGGCTAACCAGCGAAATTATTTATTTCGCTGGACAATTAATTCCGCCGCCTCTAGTGATTTGAGCCAATTTTCAAAATCAATTTAAATATGCTCGAGAATTTCAAACTTTCTCGAAAAACGTGCCCATTTTGGTTTAAAATGATAAAAATTAGAAAATATTTACAAACTAGAGAAAAATTTGGGCAATTTGGACTCCGAACTTCATTTTTCGAATCTGGGAGGTTCCATTTTCACTGATTTTCTTTTCCTTTTAACGCTTGTCGACATACCTGCAAAAGATCACATTGTCAACACTTGTCAAATCCTTAATTATTCTTTTTAGCGAATCAAGGCACAAGAAAAACTGCCAGTATGTTTGTCCACTTAAATCCATGCATCCTTCTTTCAACATGCCTTTGGTGAGCGAGTTTATCATGTTTTTGGTAATATTGACAAGAATTCTATGGCCCCCACATAAGCTATTGAAAATATAATCATTACGCCCGTGAGTCCCACATCAGTACATACCCCCGCGATCAAGGTATGCACAAAGGTTCCTCATAACAGGTGAGTATATTGGATTCATTCGTTTTGCTTTTCAACGATAGATAATTTGTGATTAGGTCAGTACTTTCGTACAGCAGAGATACCAAAAACTACCGAGGGCGGAGACAGATACCAGATTTGGTATGATTTGTGCATTTTTGCGCATTTAAATGACTTTCTATGAAAGCTTCTTCAATTTAGGGATTTGGCCATTTTTGGCTCTTTTCTTGAAAAGATATCATAGCGTCTAGGTCAGCCTGTATTTGGATGCAACACAAGAGCGACTATGATATCCCCGAATGAAAAACCTATATAAAGACCCGAAATCTCAGACTTTGGAAATCTGTCAACGCAAGATTCAAGACCATTAAGCCATATGCCGCAACGTGTTACCCACAATGATGCGTAACGCCCGAGGAAAGCCAGAATCCTTGTGTAGATTGTTATGTTTTGCCACCTAAAAGCAGTTTACTCGTTGGTATTACTGAATCTACTAACAAGTCGTTACTTGGTACCCCGATTTCTTTAGTTATCTGTTTTTCAAGAAATGACAAAGTGTTGGCAATTTTTCTATCATTTCTTCTAACAGGAGACATAACAAGCATCCAATTTTTGATTTTCTGAATATCCCCCCTAAAATCTTTATTTTCGTAAGTCCATTGCCCGAAAATAAAATTTTATAGACTAGAAAATCTTTTTGTTGGGCAACGTTTTAAGATACTTGTTTTACTTTTGACAAACATTTTTTTTTAATATGGACAAAAGATAGAGTATTTACAAACGATTTTAGACGACAGGATTCATTTCCACTCAAGGAAATTAACCATTTCCAACCAGGTTACCAGCTGGTTGAATCGGGTTTTATCAAAGGCTTTCGTGAATATGTCGGCCCGTTGCTGTGTAGTATCCACTGGCACCACTTGAATATATCCTTTCTCATATTCATCTCGAATTGCGTGAATACGAATCTCGATATGCTTTGTTCTTGAGTGGTGGATTGGATTCTTCACAATTCCCAGACATGCCTCATTGTCGATGAATATAGGAGTCTTCATGATATTGATTCCATAATCCAACAACTGATTTTGTATCCAGAGAACTTGTGAACAACAACTATAGGCCGCAGTTTACTCAGCTTAAGCAGTGGAGGTGGACACAGTCGTCTGTTTCTTGCTTTGCCAAGAGATTAGACGATTTCCCAAGAATTGACATCCTCCTGATACAGACCTGCGATCAACTTTACAACCTGCATGATCACTGTCAGAGTAAGCAATAAGATCAAAATTACTATCTTTAGGATACCAAAGACCTAGTTTTGGAGTTCCTTTAATATAGCGGAAGATGCGCTTCACATCGGTTTCATGTGATTCTTTGGGATTTGTCAAAAAACGAGCACAGAGACAGACGTCCCACATAATGTCAGGCCTGCTAGCATTTAAGTACATCAGAGAGCCTATCATGGAGCGGTAGAAGGACTTGTTCACTGGTTTTCCTTGAGAATCGAGAGTAAGCTCGGTCTGTGAGGCGAACAGAGTGCTTGCCACTTTGCAGTCGTTCATGTTGTATTTTGCGAGGATATCCCGAATGTACTTAGCCTGATGAATAAGGATGACGTCCTCTATTTGCTTCACTTCTAATCCCAAGAAAAACTTGAGTTCTCCCATCATGCTCATTTCGAATTTTGCCTTCATTACAGTCTCGAATTCCTTGCACAGCTCCTCATTTGTTGAACCGAAGATGATATCGTCCACATAAATCTGAACCAGCATTATGTATTCTCCGATTCGTTTGGTGAAGAGAGTCATGTCGTTTTTTCCTCTGGTGTACCCACATTTCAAAAGATAAGTTGACAAAGTCTCGTACCAAGCACGTGGAGCTTGGTGAAGACCATACAGGGCTTTGTCCAACTTGTAGTAGCGACTTGGAAAATGAGGATCTTCAAATCCCGGAGGTTGACAAACGTAGACTTCTTCCTTTACCTTTCCATACAGAAAAGCGCTCTTCACGTCCATCTGGAAAACTTTGAAATTCTTATATGATGCGTATGCCAAGAATATTCTGATTGCCTCCAGTCTTGCAACTGGAGCAAAAACTTCTTCATAATCAATTCCATCCTCCTGATGAAAACCTTGCACTACCAATGTAGCCTTGTTCTTGATCACTACTCCGTGATCATCCATTTTGTTGCGAAAAACCCATTTTGTACCAATTGGAAACTTTCCATCAGGTACATCAACTAGCTCCCAAACTTTAAATTTGAGAAATTGAGATAGTTCTTCCTGCATGGCCTGTACCCAACTGGTGAATAGCTTCTTCGATATCATGAGGCACAGATTGCGAAAGAAAAGCGGCATAGAGCCCTTTGTTGATGTTCGATGACTGACCACGTGTACGAACTCCTTCTTCTACTGCACCTATGACATTCTCAAGAGGATGATTACGATTTGTTTTGTATCCTGCATGTGTGTGGGTTTCAATTTGCTGGGCAAGATTAGTGAAATGTTCGTCAATGTAGATCACCGGAGGTTCATCTTCCTGAGTTGGTTCATCCACATTTGTCACACCCTGACTTTTTGCGGAAGCGTGATTTAGTGTGACTTGCTTAATATCATTGCATTCAACCAAAACAAACAACTATATGATAAAACCAAGATGTTCATCCATAAATAGTTTTCAAAATAATACAACCGTCATTGTTTAACATCAAACTAGGACTTTAAGTTTAGATCACATGACCGCCAAAGCTTAAATTTCCATACTAGACTTCACAAAAGACATAACCAAACTAGGTTTCGAGCCATGTATTTTATTCAAGATAAAATACATAACCCAAACCCTTCGACCTCGGATGACACCTTTTATTAGAGACATGACTTGTAAACTCCAACGCCCGCCAGATCCATACTTAATTTCCTGAAATACATGTAGTTTGAAAACACCAACAAAAGTTGAGCGAGTTCATGTGTTTTGTATGTGTGCACGAGTGTCCTTGAAAACATTTGTAAGTATGTATGTATGTATGTATTTGTAAACTGGTATGAAGCAACAAGGAAAACAGATCAATTAATGTGTAGCTAATACATTAATATAAGTGACATGGTATAGGAAGCACTCAACCCTTTATGCGTATTTCGTACCGGGCCCTCCAGCGAAACGACATAGTCAACACATGCGGCCAACTCGCAAGCCCATGGGTGGGGCTCGCAACACCCAATAGATCTATCACTCATGCCCCTCGGTCCTTATACAAGGATTAACGGTCTTAAGTTAATCGCCTATCCATTCACATGATCTAGCAGTACATTCCTTAGCTAATCATACCATTTGTAATCATCGAAACATTTGTAACTTGTATTTCACCCCCGAAGTTGTAAAACTGAAAACAGTTAAAAGAAAAGGGGGACATGAACTCACATTTTTGCGTTCCTCGTATCCAATGTAACTCAAAGCTTCCTCTAGAACGCACGACTACCTACATGCGTACTACGGTCCATTAGACGGGTAGGTCGTGCCTTAACCTTGGTCTTAATTATTGTCTTGAGTTACGTTAGTTGTATCATCAATGTTATTCCAAGTATATAATTATTTGTCAAAATAATAAATATTTTAACTTAAATTATATTTATTACATTTTGGAATATTAGTTAAAATAATATATTTTAACTTGACACTCTTATGTATTGTATATGTATATCCTTCCCAAGGATGAGTGTATTTGTATTCGTATTTTTATACTTGTATATTTTTGCCATATATTGGCATAGTATTTCGTAGTGTATGTATACGTACGAGAATACGTATCCTTATTGTGTTTATTAAGTATTCTTACACTTAACTTTTCTGGAATATTATTTTTAATAAAAATTTATCAATATATATTTTCGAAATATACATTTTAAGGAATATTATTTAGAAAAATTATTTATAATTTTTCCTTTGGCAAAAATATTTGTATTTCCATACAAGTCCCAAAAATAATATATTTTCAAGTCTAACTTGAAAATATATGTGAACTTATTTTTCTTCCACAAATAATATATTTCAAGTTTATTTAAGAGAATACATTTTCTCCCAAAAATAATGTATTTGATGTTTGTTTGAGAAAATATACATTTTCTTCCAAAAATAATATATCTTCTAATAATTCCAAAAAAATATAAAATTGTACTTGCCCAAAGATAATACATTTCTTCTTATCTAAAATATGAAATATTTTGTAGTAATCATGAAAATCCCATTTTCATTCCCTTGATGTCCAAAATACTATTTACCAAAATATACACATGAATAATATTTCCGAAATATTTTGTGAGTTATATTCCTTTGTTCGGTTTTACCGGTATTTTGGGTATTCTTTGTATATTTATTCCATGGAATTTTGATATTATTTTGGATTGTAATCTCTTGGTATTTTGATGAGTTATATTATTTCAAATCCTAAAATAATATAACTAATACACATAATATACAAATAATCACACACGTGGTGCCTTAAAAATATATATTTCCTAAATACATATTTAGTCACTTTTAGTTGTAAAAACCAACCTCCAATATTTATGCAAAGTTTATGTAAAAATTCATGGTTTAAAGCACACTTGTAATTATTTGTTTAGAAATAATTTTCTAAGTGTTTAATTTTTAGAAAAATTTCGCCATAGTTTCCCCTAAAAATGGAGGTTTCCATACCTTGAAGGTATATCATTTTCTTTTGTAAAATCAACACAATCAATCCACAATCAACAATACACATTCTACACTTACCAACTTTGCCATTAACAAGCATAATCTACTACTTCATGAACTTGAATATTTGTAAAAATTTGTAGTAACTTACTAGTGTTCGTAGTAAGCCTTGTTACCCTTTAAAGTGTTATTGATTCTTTAAAAACATCATTTTTAAAGAATTTAGATCTTTACAACTTATAATCATATTTTCTAAAATGTTTCTTCTTGGATTTTTCTTGTTACATAAGTGTTTCTACACTTGTTTAACCACCAAAAATGAGGTTTATTTATGTAAGAACCAAGATTAAGTAAAACTTGTATTTTTTAACTTGGTTTCTTGAAATCTTAGATCCACAAGACTTACATCTCATTTTAGTCATCTTTTTACAAGAAAACATTATATACTTTCAAGTTCATGTATTTCATTAGGATGATCCATTAGTCTTTAACATTTCCATCCTCTCATCTTGCTAGATTATATTTTTAATCATGATCTAGCAAGATCATATGATGATCTGCATCATTTTCATGAGCAATCAATCATCAAGTATCATAACAACACTAAACAACATGATTTCTTTAAGATTTCTTATAATTTTAAGCTTATGTTCATGTTTCATCTTCCTATTTCTTAGTGTTCTTCATGATAATCAACATGTATCACCTTTTAACCACTTAAACAAGATGTAAAATGAAGAGTATAGTGTTCTTACTACTAGCTCAAGGCTAGGGATGATTAATGGAAGAAATGGAGTGGATAAAAGTAAATGGTGAAGGTCCTTCAACTTCCAATGGCACCAAGCTTCCTAATTATGCTTCTAACACCTTTGAGCATATGTGGATTGGTTGGAAAATGATTGATGATGATGGTAGTGTGTGGGGTGCTCTTAGCCGTGAATGAAGGGAGGAGGAAGAAGAAGCTCAAGTGTGGTGTTAAGTGTGAGAATGGAATGGTGTGGTCTTGTGGTTAATTTATAAAAGCTTCCAACAAATAAGTGTCCATAGGTTTCTATGTTTAGTAAAGTTATAACAAGATCAAATATAAAATTCACATAAAATCTTCATGTGGGCCATATGTTGGCCATGAACTAGGTGGGGGGGGGGGGGGGTATGTAGACTAGGTTGTAAAGATAGTTAGGTTATCTAGTCCAAATCCAAGTGTATTAGTTAGGTGTTTAGTTAGTTGATATTTATATAGTGTGTTATGGTGTTCGGGGACTATAACTAGCTTGGTAATGTTAAAACAGTGCTTCTAGTAAAAATTTGGTGTTTCGGGTAGTGTCCGGTTTTTCGGTTGGTTAAGGTGCTAAACTACGCAGTTTAGTGTGCTTTATGTTACCTTTTATGACAGTTTCGATTCCTAACACTTGGGAAAGTATTCAGGACCATTTAAGCATATTTCTGGATGATATAAATGTGTTTAAATGCTGAATTTGCTGATTTTCTGCAGAATTCTGCAGTTTATGTGACTTTTGGGCACTTTCCGGCACTTAAACAATCAATAGGAAGGCAGTTTTGTGATCCTTACTTTCATACACACTATACTAGTGTAACTCTTGGTTTCTGACTCATTCTGTACCTCAATACAATGTCTGTCTATTTACTGAACTCCGTCATCATTTTTCTGATTTGTCTGATAACTGTTCTGCCGGTGTTTCGTGCATCATTCGAATCAACAAAGTTTGCATGCAGTAATGATAAGTCATTTGCAATATATGATGTACATGTATGTGTATGTCAATAATCGGAAAGCAATTCAAGTCATTAATTGTAATTCAGCACAGTCATTAAGCACTAATCATTGTTTAATAATTGTACGGATGCATGCAAATTTGACAGTTGTCACATTCTCCCCCTATTAAGAAAATTTCATCCTCGAAATTTAACTACATTAACTCCTTAGGGTTACGTTGTAACACAAAGTGAATAACCACGAAACCAAATCAAAACTTATTCGAAACAGGTGCATCCAATGACATATTACAACAATCAGAACCCAGCAGTTAAAAGGTATGTGTTTTCAGAATTTGATGTCAAAGGACTCGAGACGTATAGATGTATAATCTAGTGTAACTTAGTTAACAGGGGCTCAATAAAAGAGGAGTTTCAGCCAATAAAACTTCGAATGATTGTTCGCAATATACAGATGAGCATTCAGAAACAATAGCATCCGCTATATGAACTCAGAATCCGCAACTTGGATATGATAATAACATGAAAATGATCTGTCAACTTTCGAACCAATGAATGAATAAAATTAGTGTGTTGACGTTATTGAATCGCGAGAATACACCGAAAGGAAGTGCAATTGAAAATGGTGTATTGTTGTCTCAATACGTAGTTGCATTAAGAATGTTTAAATGACAGGTCAAACAAAAGTATGTGTAGTTTCGAGTGAAACGGTTGACCATGACTAGCACAAGCTACAAGTTGTACCGACACCACGAGGTGTCGTAATGACATAATTCAATAATAGCGGTGATCGAACAAGTTCACCGTGTTTGAAATCAAATGAAAGTGTAATGAAGCAATCCTGGAAATTTGATTCAAACGGCATCGTAGGATTTTTCAATTGAATATAGAACACCAAAGAACTACCGTTTCCGATCGAAGATGAAAAAGTAATAAATATTGCAAGGCATTCGATCGATAATGATAGAACCGTTAGGACGTACACTGGAATATAAAATGAATTTATGTACCATTGTCTTAACACACAATTGCATTAAGACTGCTTTAATCATGATATAACAGAACGGATTTAGAGCTAGTCAATAAATAAACAATTAAATCCGTGTATGAGATGTGTATATGTGATTAGCGCAGGCTTCAAATTAACGAGACACCACCACAAGGTGTTGGAACCAACAGACGACTTACTGGAGCCGTAGACCAAACAAGTTTACTATGACTCGGGACAAAAGAAACATTTTCAAAAATGAATTTTGAGTATGATGCTCTCAATACATCATATGGTGTCTTGAATTGAAGATGCGAAATGGACAAGTTCCAGCAATTGAACTTGGTTTTAGCGAAGTCTGACAATAAACGTAGGTATCGACAAGGGAATTTTGGCATGGTTACAAAGATAAACCATGAATGTAACTTAAAAGAAAAGAAGTTTCAAGAAAGTGTGTTGACTTGATAGCAACGGAGCCAACAATTACAATAATGCAGGCCATTCGGTTCACAAATAAGTAATTGGCTTTAGCAAATAATATTTGAACTTTGATGAAGTGCTTATTTGAAACGAAACCACATGCATAACAAATGGTGCATGCGTAACATATGAATTTCCAAGAAATGAAACAATGAGTATTTGCTAAAATGAAGAAATGATCAAGTACCGAAGCAAGTGAGTGTTCGCTCTAGTGAAGAAAATTGACGCGATGCAACTACCATTAAGAAGAGTAGAGATGCAAACATCTACTTGCTAGAAGCAAAAGTGGAAATTTCAATAAAAGAAATTCGAGTACTTTATCCGTTCGGTTAACTAAAATAGCATATACGACAAAATAATGGTGCTGGCCCGAGTTAATAGACGTGGTTTTTACGAGTTAACCTCTAATGGACTTTGACATAAGTCCCGAAGGTCCTACATGCATGATTCCTAAATTCTCAAAGTTTGGATTCTGTGTATAACTATCTTGTGTACCGTATATAAAACACAATATTAGCGTATGTTTAAACCCAATTGTTAACCCACTGTTCCTCGGTATACTTTCACCCTGAATCCGCAGCTAGCGATAACTTGATCGAAGATCGATCCTGGAGTAGTAGTTGGATCATTGCAGTTGGTTGAATAAATCGTTAATCCTCGGCAAGGGATACCGATTCTTGATGGTTGGCTTGTTCAGTTCCTGGTAGTCGATGCACCTTTGGAACTACCATCCTTCTCTTTGACGTGCAACATTGGAGCTCCCCAAGGCCAGAAGTTTGGCCTTATAAATCCCTTATCTAGCAACTCCTGAAGCTGCATTGACAACTCTTGCATTTCTAAAGGCGCAAGTCGATAAGGTGCCTTGGCTACAGGCGCGGTGCCTAGAACCAAATCAATGTGGAATTCGTTTTATCGTTGAGGAGGTAATCCTGGCGAGTCTTCGGGGAAGGCTTCAGGATGTTCCCTTACCACAGGGATATCTTTGAGCTTAGGTTCTTCGGCTTCCTTGTCCATGACATAACCAAGAAGGCAATACACCTTTTACGCAAAAACTTCCATGCCTTCAAACATCCAATAATCCGTAGAGGCGTATCCAGCTTTTCTTCATGAATCACGATCATCACTTCACTCGCCAACGGAATGCGGATAATCTTCTCATGGCATACAATCTCAACATGATTACTCGACAACCAATCCATCTATGACGTCAAAGCTTCCTAATCTCAACTGGCAGAAGATCTATCGGAAACTCACGCTCTCTAAGTTCTATCACGCAGCCTCTAATTACTTCGTTGGCTTCCACTAGCTTCTCATTAACTAGTTCTATCGAGTACGGGACATTTATCTTACTTGTAACTAAACCAAGTATATTCTTAAACTCTAGAGTTATGAAGCTAAAATCGGCACCAGTAAACATCACAGATGCATAACATTGACTAACAGGGGACGTACCGATAACCATGTTTGGATCCTGGCATGCTTTCCTAGCTCCGGTGTTGGACACTCTTCCACGATCTTGGTTAATCTCCCTTGGGCAATCTTTCCTAAAGTGCCCCACGTCGCCGCAGTTAAAACACCATGGACCTCCCTTTCCACATCCCGTCCCATGCCAACACGTCTCCTTACAGTGCCCCACTTTGCCACAGTTGTCACACTTTCCATTTTTACATCGCCCGGTATGATGACGTCGACACTTGTCGCACTTAGGTAGTTTACCCATGTACTCTTTTCCCTTTTTGGCCTTGTTGTTGTTATTCGCCCGGGTACCCTTCTTGAAGTTTGCGAACTTTCTCTTGTTATCTCCAGATGGCTCCACAGGAGTCTCCTTCTTCTCTTCAGAGATTGAAAATTTTCCTAGTCTAACCGCTTCCTCAGTGAGCGTCACACTTAAATCAATAGCTTCGGTAATTGTTGGAGGCTTCGATGTTGTCACTATGCTCAGAATCTGAGGTGCCAATCTCCAGATGAAACGTTAGATCCTCTTAAACTCTGGTTCCACCAGATATGGAACAACTCACGAGAAATCATGAAATCTCTGCACATACTCAACTATCTTTGAACCTTCTATCTTTAAGTTCCAGAACCCAGTTTCCAACTTCTGGATTTCTGCTCTCGAACAGTACTTCTTATGCATTATTCTTTCAGTTCGTCCCATGTCAAAGCATACGCAGCAGTCTCGCCCAATGTCTGAACCTAAAGGTTCCACCATGACAGAGCCCCATCTTGAAACAGTCCATAAATGTACGTGACTTGTTGCTTTGGAGTTCAATTGCTCAATCGCAAAACAGAATCCGTTTTCTCGACCCAGCGCACGAAGGCTACGGCACCCCCAGTGCTGTCGAAATCCCGGGGCTTGCAGCTCAAGAACTGCTTGTAGTTGTAGCCTGCGACATAAGCAACATCATTCACATAAGGCATTAGCAAAGCACACTTGGAAATGTCCAAACGTTTTGTAATGTGTCTTAAGTGACTAAACATTACCGTTGGGTGGGTTATTTCCTGAGGTACCTCCGCTGCGTTCGGAGCGAAGGGCCTCGTGCTGTGCGATGGCCTGTGAGATGCGCTCTTGTAATTCCGCCTCTGTCGTCAGCAGAGGGTTATTGGTATCAGTGTTCCTTTGAATCGACATCTTCTATGAAGAAGATCGGTTAGGTCAGGTCTTATTAAGGATACAGGCACATAAGCATCTACTTAACGAATAAGACCTAGGAGGTGTATTTACATACATATATAAGCAATCGTTATAACAATCAATCATATAACATCACAATTATAGCACAAACTTGTAGATCAACAACGTGTTTAGTGAGAACATGACGACTGAGCTTTCATTATTTACCAACCACAATCATATTGTCTACAAAGTGTATCACATCAAAAGGGACACAGGGTCACCCTACCCTTGTCCAATAAGTCTATCAGTGTACCAAAATCACGTGGTCAAAAGTGATCTTCAAAAGTCTCCACAATCTCGACTCATTAGTAGTGTCCTCACCAAAGGTAATGCAGTCTGTATAAAACCAAAAACCAACTATAGTGATGACTGAGTTGGAGGAGTGAAGAAAAGAAAACTGCTAACATGTGCGAGCTTCTCCTCGAGCTCGTATACACGGCGAAGTAAGTAACCGATCTGCTGCTCGATAGTAAAGAAACGAGCATCAAAACCTTGGAAAGGTGTAATAGCAGCAGGTGAGGGCAAGATAAGACATGGATGAATGTGGAGGATCAGAGTATACTGGCATAGACAGTGTGGAGGACGTGGTGTCAGCCATGCTCCAAAACTCTATGACTCGAAACCTCAAAATGTAGCTGAAGTAACAGGAGCAACTCATCCCGTGTGTAGCCTCCATAATGTGAGGGATGGTAGGGGTCTGAAATCAGCATAGTGTATGGTAGGAACCATCGGAATGGCTCGTCCAACGGTGAAGTATTGAAAGGAGCAAACGGTGCAGCATGAGGGATCTGTGGAAAAGTTGCTGAAGCAAAGGGATCGTCACGCGGGTGCTGACCTGGAGTACCTTCCCCTAGACGGGGTGCAGGGATGTCCTGAAGGAAAAACAATCGGCAAATCAGTGTGCTGGACATCGGATTCTACAGGAGGGAGAGGGGCAACATCAGCGGGTGCACGTGGCGGAATAAATGGCTCATCAAAAGGAGGATCAACAGGTGCAGGAACTGTGTCCGGTATAAGGGGTGCAAGGTCTGGTAAACCAAAAAGGAACATGGTCAGGATCAGGAATCGGCTCAAGATCAATAGGTGCAACATTAGGCTGGCCCGAAAGGAACAGGAGCTAGCTCAAGAGTAGGCTCTGGGTCGTGTAGAGGTGTGGGATCTCGAGCATGTGATAGTGCGGTAGACATAGCGATGTCTTCGTCCGAGTCAGTAGCAAAAAGCTGTAATCCGGCCATTTGTAAAGCTGAAGGTGTCATAGACTCAAGGGAATCTGAGACAGAGTGCAAACTAGAATCAGAGGACAACTCAATCACAGAGGTCTCAAGAAGTGGAATAGCAACAACGTTCTCGTCTAACTTTCCATCACCATGGACGTCGTCAGGAGGACCGTCAACAAACAAATCAACGTCATCATCAAACTAATCGTCGAAAGGCAGATCCTCGGGAGGAATGACCACGAGAGGTACGACATCGAGGATCGGAGCCATGATGGGCTCACCATCGGAATGACCAGTGATGAGGTGGTCATGGACCGAAACAGGAATGACAAAAGGATCCTCGTCAGGGGAAACCATCAACAAGGGTAAATCATCACCAAAGTCTGCTAGCGTGAACGGTCGGAAGTCGTCCTCTTCCTCGGACAGCATGTCAGGATCACTCTCAGTGTCTGACGTATATATCTCTGGCGTGGGCATGACCTCGTCGTCTGATGCGACTGCCTTCGGGGTGCGGGCATCCGACAACCCATTCTGAGGAATACATGTGTGCCTGCAATGCCGTAATCCTAACATATGTACGTATAGTAACCACTAACACCCAATATATGCAAACAAAAGCAATTTATCATGTATCCTTCCTAGTCTCCCAGACTGAACCACCTAGTCTCCCAGACTAAACCAACCAGTCTCCCAGACTAAACCAACCAGTCTCTGAGACTGAACCACCCAGTCTCTCAGACTGAACCACCCAGTCTCTCAGACTGAACCACCCAGTCTCTCAGACTGAACCACCCAGTCTCTCAGACTGAACCACAAAGTCTCTCAGACTGAACCATCCAGTCTCTCAGACTGAACCACAAACATAAACCTTGAAATGTGTTTCGTGTCTTTTCTTTATAAAAATGTTTGTTTCATGGATCTGGGCGTTTTTGTGTATGCAATGAAAACATGTTGTTGAAATATTTTCGTGAGAGCCCTAATGATTGTAGTCTAGACTCGAGAAGAAATCCTAGTTCGCTACAATCGAGGCTCTGATACCAAACTGTCACACCCTGACTTTTTGCGGAAGCGTGATTTGGTGTGACTTGCTTAATATCATTGCATTCAACCATAATAAACAACTATATGATAAAACCAAGATGTTCATCCATAGATAGTTTTCAAAATAATACAACCGTCATTGTTTAACATCAAACTAAGACTTCAAGTTTAGATCACATGACCACCAAAGCTTAAAGTTCCATACTGGACTTCACAAAAGACACAACCAAACTAGGTTTCGAGCCATGTATCTTATTCAAGATAAAATACATAACCCAAACCCTTCGACCTACGATGACACCTTTTATTAGAGACATGACTTGTAAACTCCAATGCCCGCCAGATCCATACTTAATTTCCTGAAATACATGTAGTTTGAAAACATCAACAAAAGTTGAGTGAGTTCACGTGTTTTGTATGTGTGCACGAGTATCCTTGAAAACATTTGTAAGTATGTATGTATGTATTTGTAAACCAGTATGAAGCAACAAGGAAAACAGATCAATTAATGTGTAGCTAATACATTAATATAACTGACATGGTATAGGAAGCACTCAACCCTTTATGCGTATTTCGTACCAGGCCCTCCGGCGAAACGACATAGTCACCACATGCGGCCAACTCGCAAGCCCATGGGTGGGGCTCGCAACACCCAATAGATCTATCACTCATGCCCCTTGGTCCTTATACAAGGATTAATGGTCTTAAGTTAATCGCCTATCCATTCACATGAACTAGCAGTACATTCCTTAGCTAATCATACCATTTGTAATCATCGAAACATTTGTAACATGTATTTCACCCCCGAAGTTGTAAAACTGAAAACAGTTAAAAGAAAAGGGGGACATGAACTCACAGTTTTGCGTTCCTCGTATCCAATGTAACTCAAAGCTTCCTCTAGAACGCACGACTACCTACATGCGTACTACGGTCCATTAGACGGGTAGGTCGTGCCTTAACCTTGGTCTTAATTAGTGTCTTGAGTTACGTTAGTTGTGTCATCAATGTTATTCCAAGTATATAATTATTTGTCAAAATAATAAATATTTTAACTTAAATTATATTTATTACATTTTGGAATATTAGTTAAAATAATATATTTTAATTTGACACACTTATGTATTGTATATGTATATCCTTCCCAATGATGGGTGTATTTATATTCGTATTCTTATACTTGTATATTTTTGCCATGTATTGGCATCGTATTCCGGAGTGTATGTATACGTATGAGAATACATATCTTTATTGTGTTTATTAAGTATTCTTACACTTAACTTTTCCGGAATATTATTTTTAATAAAAATTCATCAATATGTATTTTCAAAATATACATTTTAAGGAATATTATTTAGAAAAATCATTTATATTTTTTCCTTTGGCAAAAATATTTTTATTTCCATATAAGTCCCAAAAATAATATATTTTCAAGTCTAACTTGAAAATATATGTGAACTTATTTTTCTTCCACAAATAATATATTTCAAGTTTATTTAAGAGAATACATTTTCTCCCAAAAATAATGTATTTGATGTTTGTTTGAGAAAATATATATTTTCTTCCAAAAATAACATATCTTCTAATAATTCAAAAAAAAAAATATTTTTACTTGCCCAAAGATAATACATTTCCTTCTTGTCTAAAATATGAAATATTTTGTAGTAATCATGAAAATCCCATTTTCATTCCTTTGATGTCCAAAATATTATTTACCAAAATATATACATGAATAATATTTCCGGAATATTATGTGAGTTATATTCCTTTGTTCGGTTTTACCGGTATTTTGGGTATTCTTTGTATATTTATTCCTTGAAATTTTGGTAATATTTTGGACTGCAATTTATTGGTATTTTGATGAGTTATATTATTTCAAATCCTAAAATAATATAACGAATACACATAATATACAAATAATCACACATATGGTGCCTTAAAAATATATATTTCCTAAATACATATTTAGTCACTTTTATTTGTAAAAACCAACCTCAAATATTTATAATTTTTGTAACAAAAATTATGGCAAAGTTTATGTAAAAATTCATGGTTTAAAGCACACTTGTAATTATTTGTTTAGAAATAATTGTCTAAGTGTTTAATTTTTAGAAAAAATTCACTATAGTTTCCCCTAAAAATGGAGGTTTCCATACCTTGAAGGTATATCATTTTCTTTTGTAAAATCAACACAATCAATCCACAATCAACAATACACATTCTACACTTACCAACTTTGCCATTAACAAGCATAATCTACTACTTCATGAACTTGAATATTTGTAAAAATTTGTAGTAACTTTCTAGTGTTCGTAGTAAGCCTTGTTACCCTTTAAAGTGTGATTGATTCTTTAAAAACATCATCTTTAAAGAATTTAGATCTTTACAACATATAATCATATTTTCTAAAAATGTTTTTTCTTGGATTTTTCTTGTTACATAAGTGTTTCTACACTTGTTTAACCACCAAAAATGAGGTTTATTTATGTAAGAACCAAGATTAAGTAAAACTTGTATTTTAACTTGGTTTCTTGAAAAATCATTCTTGAAATCTTAGATCCACAAGACTTACATCTCATTTTAGTCATCTTTTTACAAGAAAACATTATATACTTTCAAGTTCATGTATTTCCTGAGGATGATCCATTACTCTTTAACATTTCCATCCTCTCATATTGCTAGATTATGTTTTTAATCATGATCTAGTAAGATCATATGATGATCTACATCATTTTCATGAGCAATCAATCATCAAGTATCATAACAACACTAAACAACATGATTTCTTTAAGATTTCTTATAATTTTAAGCTTATGTTCTTGTTTCATCTTCCTATTTCTTAGTGTTCTTCATGATAATCAACATGTATCACCTTTTAACCACTTAAACAAGATGTAAAATGAAGAGTATAGTGTTCTTACTACTAGCTCATGGCTAGAGATGATCAATGGAAGAAATGGAGTGGATAAAATCAAATGGTGAAGGTCCTTCAACTTCCAATGGCACCAAGCTTCCTAATTTGCTTCTAACACCTTGGAGCATATGTGGATTGGATTGAAAATGATTGATGATGATGGTAGTGTGTGGGGTGCTCTTGGTCGTGAATGAAGGGAGGAGGAAGAAGAAGCTCAAGTGTGGTGTTAAGTGTGAGAATGGAATGGTGTGGTCTTGTGGTTAATTTATAAAAGCTTCCAACAAATAAGTGTCCATAGGTTTCTATGTTTAGTAAAGTTATAATAAGATCAAATATAAAATTCACATAAAATCTTCATGTGGGCTATATGTTGGCCGTGAACTAGGTGGAGGGGGGGGGGTATGTAGACTAGGTTGTAAAGATAGTTAGGTTATCTAGTCCAAATCCAAGTGTATTAGTTTCATACACACTATACTAGTGTAACTCTTGATTTTTAAATGCTGAATTTGCTGATTTTCTGCATATTTAAGCATATTTCTGCATGATATAAATGTGTTTAAATGCTGAATTTGCTAATTTTCTGCAGAATTCTGCAGTTTATGTGAGTTTTAGGCATTTTCCGGCACTTAAACTATCACTAGGAAGGCAGTTTTGTGATCCTTACTTTCATACACACTATACTAGTGTAACTCTTGATTTTTGACTCATTCTGTACCTCAATACAATGTCTGTCTATTTACTGAACTCCGTCAGCATTTTTCTGATTTGTCTTATAACTGTTCTGCCGGTGTTTCGTGCATCATTTGAATCAACAAAGTTTGCATGCAGTAATGATATGTCATTTGCAATATATGATGCACATGTATGTGTATGTGAATAATCGAAAAGCAATTCACGTCATTAATTGTAATTCAGCACAGTCATTAAGCACTAATCATTGTTTAATAATTGTACGGATGCATGCAAATTTGACAGTTGTCACAACATTCACCTGTGAAGAAGAAGCACCATTTTGTTAAGTGTTCTCAGGCGAAGTGTTACGATTTACTTCATCCACGGAGAGAAGTGGATCGGCCGAGAATGGAGAGAATCGAGTAGTGAAGGAGTTAAACCAATATCTGAAGAATCAAACAGAGGTTCAACTTGAGCAGCTTCTGCAGGTTCGGCTTCTTGAACATCTTCTGGAATTTCGAAGGTGTTGAAAATCACACCCACATCGTAGAACCAATCGGGAGTACTTCCAGTATTAGTGTAATTTCCTTCTTGGAAGTCAACGTAATAAGATTCAATCACCATCTTGGTCCGTTTGTTGTAGACTCTGTAAGCTTTCTGAGTTGATGAATACCCCATGAAGTAGCAAATATCAGCCACTGCTTCGAACTTGATAAGATTTTCTTGAGTGTTTAGAAGAGTGCAAGAACATCCGAACGGTCTGAAGAAATCAATAAGAGGCTTCCTTTTGAATAGAAGTTTATATGCAGTCTTTCCATGAGGTTTGATGATCAGAACCCTGTTCAGAACATAGCATGTAGTATTGACCGCTTCCGCCCAAAAGATGATTGGAAGCTTTGAATCCACCAGCATAGTTCTCGCAGCTTCGATCAAAGTTCTGTTCTTTCGTTCCGTGACTCCATTTTGTTGAAGAGTTCTGGCCGCACTGTATTGAAGATGAATTCCTTTTTCTGTATAAAAGGTTATGAAGGTTTGATTCTTGAATTCGGAACCATTATCACTTCTTATCGACTTCACTTTCAATCTGGTCACGTTTTCAATTAAGGGTATAAATGACTTGAGGATATCAGCCGTCTCACTTTTGGCTTCAAGAAAGTAAACCCATGAGAAACAAGAGAAATCATCTGTAATCACCAAACAGTAAGAACTTTTAGCAAGACTCTTAATACTTATTGGACCAAAAAGATCCATATGCATCAATTGAAGAGGTGCAGTAATCGTATTCCCTGCTTTGGGCTTGTGCGATTTCTTATGTTGCTTTCCTTGGGCGCATGCTATACATTTTTCAGAAAAAGGAAATTCTTTTATCGGAAGACCGCTTACTAAGTTTAACTTAGAGAGTTTGTTCATATTTTTGAAATTCACATGCCCCAATTGCCTGTGCCAAAGCAGTGACTCCGATTCTGAAGCCTTTGAGATTAAACACGTCAAGTTATCATTTGTCTTGGCATTTTTCATGTTGAGCACGTATGTGTTGTTTTGTCGTGGAGCTGTAAGCATGATCATTTCAGCAGGAACGGCATATTCATGCTTGAGAAACAGACATTCCACTTCGTTGAAAAGCACTGATATTCCTTTATCACAAATTTGTGATACACTCATAAGATTGTAGCACAATTCTGGAACATAGTTGACGTTTTCTAATGTAAGTGCTTCAGACACAACATCTCCTACACCAACGATTTTCCCTCCCTTCTCGTCTCCAGCGAATGACACGAAATCGCCATCAATAAAACGAAAATTCTTCAGAAGTTCCTTTAAGCCTGTCATATGCCTTGAGCATCCGCTGTCGATATGCCAAATATATTCCATGAGCATCCGAAGCCATTTCTGGAGTTTATTCTAAAATACAAATATATACACAGATTAGTTTGATTTGGGAACCCAGATTTGTTTCACCTTGGATCTATCGTGGTTTTGTCCCATGATATCCTCTTTTTGTTTCCAAAAACAAGCAGTTGAATTAACTAGATTTTTGACAGATTTCTTAAGGTAGTCAAGCTGACCTGTGAAATTTAAAAAAAAATTATATTCCGGTTTAGAAAAATTCTTGTTTTTACAATGTTTCACTGTATGTCCTAAATGACCACGGTGAAAACATCGTTTGTGTCTGGGCTTTTTGGTGTTAGAAGATGATGTATGTGATGAGTGTCTTGAGCTGTTTGAAGAGTCTTTTGATGCGGTGTATCTTGAGCTCTCGGCTTTCTTCATTTTCTTATCAATGCGGCTTTCATCTTCTGAGCAGTCTTCATCATTGTCGGGATCTGATGAAATTTCTGATTTTGATCTTCACTTGAATTTTCTAAATTTTGATCTTCACTTGAATTTTCTGAATTTTGATCTTCACTTGCTTCGTCACTTGAATCTTCGGAGCTTTGATCTTCTGTTGTTTGATCTTCACTTGAATTTTTTGATTCTTGATCTTCATCAGAACTTGAAGTTTCTTCTTCCTTTTCTGAGGCAGAAAATCTTGAATCTTCTTTGTTACTTTCTTTAGTGACTTCCTTTTCTGAATCTGTCATACCTGTTCGAGATGGAATAAATTCTGGAATTTCCTCGGTGAGGAATTTTCCAAAACTATTCTTTTTCAATTCTGGCACAAATATAGGAGATTCACACACATTTTTTTCATCACAAAATGCAGAATTTAAATCATGACATTACTTTTAGGAATATTAGCGGTTGTTTCATTTTTAAAAGAATCATTTTGATCAATAGGATCCTTTTCATCAATCAAATCATTGTCGGGATGAGGAGTTGGCATAGGCACATAGTTTTTGCTATGTGGTGGAAAGAAAAGTTTTCTTTCATTTCCTTGCCTGTCCTTATACTCGATCCCATCTTTTACATGCGTCGGTCGTTGGCAGTTTTTGATGTCAGTAAAGGCCTTTTGACTGACATTCCATTTGTCTATTATAATTTGTAATTTATTGTTTTCGTTCAAAGATTTTTCTATTCTTTCTGTTAAATCATTGATGATAAAATCTTTTCTAAACACAAATTCTTTTAGAGTTTGCATTTCAGCTAAAGTTGAATTCAACTTTCTCTTATATGCGGCCTCATTTTGTTTAAGTTATTTATTAAATTTTAAAGCTTTGTCTTTTTCCCTCATAAATTCAAGATTAAGATACTTATAGTGTGCCACGACGTCTACGCATGATTGTGTGCATAACTTTACTTTAAATTCGTGCGGAATGCTATTTACCAAGTCCTTATCAGCCTTTTCCTTTTATGATTCAGTATTCATAGCTGCAGCTGAGGCTTTTGCCTTCTCTTTCTTCTCATCAGATGATTCTTTCAGAACCTGCTCCTTAGGATTTTCAGCTTCTTCAGGATTCTTGTCTTTCTCAGGCTCTAAGGAGGTGAGAATGCTTTTCAGACCCTTGTCAGCAACGTTATCTCCTTTTGGGATTCCAGCAGCGTGTTTCTCGACCTGTTTTGATGATGACCCGCTCGAGATCTTTGCCATGAGGGCTTTGTTGACTTGTTCCTTAGCTTCAGCAATTTCTTCACCCCAATCGTAATCTTCAACTACCAGGGCTTTTGGTGTGTTAGGAGCAACATTGTTTTTGTTTTCTTCAATATGTTTTTATAGCAGGAGCAGCTTCAGTGTTTCCATCTTTCAACAAAGGACAATCTCGCTTGAAGTGACCCAAATTCTTGTAGTTGTAACATCTCAGCTTGGATTTGTCAAAACCGGCTTTTCTAAGAGCTAGACGCTTCCCAGTCTTGTCCTGAAACTTCTTTAGTCTTAGAGTGATCATAGCCATCTGCCATTTCAAATCCCTCTCCTCCATGTCATCTGGATCAACCTGATACATGTCTTCAGCAGTGAACATCTCCTTCTTGAGTTCTCCCGACATTAAAGCTTCATAGCTACTCAGAAACATGTTAAAAGTGCCACGTTTTCAGTTGACACTTTCAAAGCTTGAGTATCCCCAACCACGACAGTCTTTTCACTAGATTGTGGAGCCTTTGATGCGCTTGCGGAAGCGTTAAAGTAGGTCGTGTTGGAAGCTTGTTTACTGACGCCTCTTGAAGCAAGAAGTGCCACATTCTTCAGTCCAGCAGAAGTCTAAGCGGACTTTGGGGTGTAACCAGCCGTATTCATTTCACATTTGTTGACATCCATTTCAAAAGCCCTCAAAGTGTTGATTAAATCGGACAAAGTGACAGGATTTGGGTTGTTGAGGAAATCCTTTTTGATCATCATGCATTGCAGGCTCCATTCCTTTGGAAGCGAGTCCAAAAGCTTCTTTATGGCAGCACGGTTAGTGACAGGATTTCCTGCCTTCTTCATCTTGGTCATCATATTCAAAAAGTGACTGATATGATCGGAAAGGCTTTCTCCACGAATTCCACAAAACATGTCGTATTGCTTCTGCACCATGTCTCTTTTGCTCTCAATTAGCTCTTCGTTTCCCATGTAATATTCGATCAAAGCGAGCCAGAGTTCATTTGCAGTTCTGTATTCTTCAAACATGTTACAGTCATCAGTTGACAAAGCCATGGTTAAGGCAGCATGTGCACGACGGTCGCGTTGGATTAGGGCTTTGTCTTCATCAGTGTAGGTTGTGGGGTCGTTGTTATTTTCTATCACATCTCCTTGAACCGCTGTTGGAACGTGGGGTCCAGGGGTGACAGAGAGCCACATATTGTAGTCAGTGTATTCGAAGAACGATTGGATACGAGTCTTCCATGTACTAAAATCGTCTGCTCCTTTCAACTTTGGTGGTCTTGTGGTGGTTCCGGTCTCAAGTTCAGCTTGAGCAATTGGACTCAGTTGATTCAAAGACATTTTAAATAGTTTTTGACTTAAGAATGTTGATCAGAAGATAATTTCGCTGATAGGCTGAATGATGAGCAATTTCGCCGGTGATGTGGTTAACTTCACCAGAAAGCTGACAGAATTTCGTGAATCAGAACAATTTCGCCGACAATCTTCGCTGATCAAATATCTTCGCCGGAACGAGGAGAAGTCATGCACTAGCGAAGAAAGCTAATTCCTCTGAGACAATAGACAAACGCGTTAGTTTGGCTAATTTCGCTTGACACCGTGATAAAAACGTTGTGGTTCTTTATCACTGTTCTCGAAATCGCCTTTGATAAATTCGCTACAGGGTTAATGACGCTATTTTGCCGGAACTTAACAAGTTCGCTCGTGTTTTAATCGGTGAAATTGTTAATTATGCGATATTCAAGATAATTTCGTTGTATTCAAACTAAAATCGCTGTATTCAAATTTATCTACGCTGACCAGAAGGTTTAACACGAAGTAAAACCCTCTAATCACCCAAAAACAACTCAAAAACCATGTTTCTTTGCATCAAAATGTCCAAAATGACTCCCTAATCACTGATTAACAATAACCTATCAAATAAACACACCAAATCAATCCATTTTAAGTCCAAAAATTTGAAAAACTTGAAACTTTTGAAAAACCTTCAAAACTTGAAGAATCTTAACAAAAACACAACAACCAAGAGCACTAAGGCTCTGATACCAAACTGTAGATCCCAATATCAATCTGGATCACAGTGGTTGATTGTTTTAGTCCAAAAACACCTATTGATTAGGTGTTTGCAATATGTGAAAGTTAAGAAAAAACATAGAATGAAGATGAAGCTAATGGTATGAGGAATACAACAAGTGTTGTATTGAATCCAAACAATGAAATGAACAATAAAGCACCTGGAGATCTGATTAAGCACTATCAATAATGATCAAATGTAAACAACACAAGTTTTCATCAAGAGTGGCCAAAAGCTTGGCTAGGACACCATTACATGAGTTTATATAGGATCTGACTTGCAAGCATAATTATAATTATGTTGGCATCTAAATTACACCAAGTCAGATTTGCTACTATCAAACTATTACAATATTAGTCCCTAGACTTCAATAAAGCTACAAACTATAACAAAATCAGTCTAGTGCAAGTATCCACGATCTCACAAGCTCTAACAAATACCAAACTATGCACCGTAAGGGCATTTTGGTCATTTATACATAGTTTGAAAGCTTATTTGGGATTCTGAGTTTATAACATATACCTACTGTAAAAAAATTTAAATAAGTTATAAAATTAGTAGGTATCAAGTCTTGGTTGTTAAATATGGTTTAAAACCATACTATGCGCCGAAACAACGTTAATGTCGTTAAATGATGATATTTGTGAAGTTTTAAGAAAACAGATGTTATGACCAGGTTTAAATAGTTAAAATATGTTATCTATTATAACATATCAGTAAGTAAAAGGTTTTTTATGAATATCATGTTTAAAAACCATTTTAGGTGCCATAAGGGCATTATCGTCATTTAAGAGCATAATACAAGAACTTGAAGTTAAACTCAGAATGTAATCTGACCTGATATCCCAAATAATCCTGATTATGATATCACATTAGTAGGTAATGAGTTTTTATAATGAAATTACGTTTAAACCGCATCGAGATGCCAAAAGGGCATTTTGGTCCTTTAAAGACATAATTTACGATAATATATAAAAACTCAGTTTATGATCAGACTTATAACATCAAAATATGTTAAACAAGTTAACATATCAGTACATAATTCATTTGCATGTTCATTAATGTTTAAAAACATTATTTTTAAACAAAAGGGCATTTTAGTCAAAATTGAGTATAATAACGAAACTTGCAAATAAACTCAGATTACTATATGACCAAGTAATATAACCTTAGAGGATTATACTACAATATAATATGGTCATAATGGAACCTTAAAACAAAAAGAAAGTAATCTAATTCGAGTCAGAATCGAAAGTCAAAGCAGAAGTCAAACTTCGTGACTTTTGGTTGCGAACTGACCCTAAACCTGGAATTGACGGGCTGAACATGTTTACACATGTTCTAATAATTATTACAAAGTTGTTAAAGTGATAAAACATATTTAATAACATCTAAATTATCAGATTATGATTATTTTCAAAACTGACCCGTTTGACTTTTTAATATTAATAACTTTGACCCGTCAATTAACAAAGCAAACGTGATTCTTAGGAGGTGCCCTTTTGAGGGATTAACACCTACGTAATTACGATCACGTAGCCATGTTCGCCTCAAACAATGGATGGACCATTAATGTCTAAACCGAAAGTCAAAGCTTTTATTAAAAAAGCTTGACTTTTGGCTTTTAAAAGCCTATAAAATGAAAAGCAGGAGTTAGGGACACTTAAAAAAGGTCCTAGCTCGAAAATAGAATTGAGGTGGAGTCTCCCTTCAGCTGGGAATCACCAAAAGAGTAAGAAGAAGGGAATTGAGAAGGTGCAAGGGTAAATAGCTATCCAATGCACCTATTTATAGTTCAAGGTGATGTTCTTGGATCAAGCCAGGTGTTATGAAGGGTTTAGAGATCACTCCAGGTGTCCTAGGATGTGCCTGAAACCAAAATTGAGCTCATGGTTTCGATTCATGAGGCTTAATGTGGTTTGAGTGGTGATCAAGGAAGAAACCTGCAGCTGTCCAAAACTTTCTGCGCAGGTCCTCCTGTCGCGCCCCGCGACCGAAAAGACCCAAGTGGGTCGCGCCCCGCGATGGCAGTTGTTCACAGCCAAACATTTTCAAATGTTGACACAATTAGCCCCTCAACCTTCAAACCCAAAATAACTTTCATTTATAGCACTTTTAACCCTTCAAGTTAGATTGTAGGTATACCCGAAAGTATAACCGAACATTAAAAAGCTCCGGGTTCGTTAAAAGGTCACTAAGAGGTATAAATTAACATGTTGACGCTTTTAACCCTTCAATTCACAACTTCTTGAATTAAATCACAAATGGTTTTGTTCGTCCAACAAATGGCTCGTTAAGAGAATACCAACACCGTATAAGGTCATTCAAAGGCTTAGTTTAAGCATGTTGACACTTTTAGTCCCTCCACATTCATCTTTTCATTGTTTGGCAAAAATAGTCCATCCTAGTCAATGTTTGACATATTTAGGATTAGGGACACGTGTCAACACATTAGAGGACACGATTTTACGAGGTGTTACAGTGGTAGTCATAGGAGGTGCATGGTGGGTAGTGATGTAGTGTTATCATTATCATCCTACCTGGGTCAGCCCAAGGTGGTCTTTCCTAAAATATTGATACTTTAAACTTAAACCAAATCAAGTGTTAATGTTAAAGGCCTTTGTTATTGATTTAAATTCCAAAACTTAACCATTATAATTCACTCAATGTAACCGAATTTTTTCATGTATGTTAGACTACCTCCAAGTAGAGATTTGAGACTTGATAACTCTTGGCTGGCGGATCGCATTTCTCGTGGATTGTGGTATGAGCATTCGTTCTTGTTTATTTTGATCTTAAACTGTTAGGAAACTTTTTGTAAGTGTTGAAGAAAAATCTGATCACTCTAATCAATTCTAAAGATGGCAAAGTCAACAGGTCCTTAAGAAAGATAATACAAGACAACAAAACAACAGAAAGATAAGCATCATCTTCAACAAGAATCAGAAAATGATCATAATCAAGAAAGGATGACCAGAAAAGACCAATTTGATGTATCTGATGATAAATATGATGTTTATCATCAGAATATGGTAAATCCTGATCATCAGAAATCTGATGACCAAGACATCAGATTTCTGGTAAGAAGTTCGTTAGAAATTCAGATGAAACAACTAGTCAAAAAGATAAGGTTCTGCACGAACTTCTACGTAGCAAGTGGACTTGAACGGATTCAATGAATATGCCAAAAAGCTACTTTACATAATCAAGTGTATGAATAAACAAATACCAAACATTCTCTATAAATAGAGAAAATAACTCAGAAGGAAAAATGAGTCAAGGTCAACATTCAATACATACTACAAAACTCCACTGCTGTGGCACCCGAGGAAAATCCACAGTCATCCAACACCTTGCCGTTTTTGGGTTACTAATCAAATTTCGGGACAGAATTTCTTTCAAGTTGGGGATGATGTGACAACCCGAGATCTCAAGGTCCTTCGTCACAACTCGCCCGGACGAAGTATAGTTCTTCGCCGTCTTCATTCTTGTGACGAAGATAGTTCTTCATCACCAACGCTCTTGACGAAGTATGAACCTTCGTTGAATGTATTGTTCGCCAATAAGGACCATTGGCCCAGCCTATTCTTTGAAGCCCAACCCTCGTGACCTTATATACGCGTGATTATGAGAGGGAGTATACAATTCACTCACAAAATTGCAAACCCTAGTTGCTTCCAAGACCCACGACGGTAGTTTCTTCGGCAAGCTCTCCTTCTCGAATCCATCATCATCATCGTTCTAGCATATCCTCTTCGAGCCCTTGGTTAGTAATGTATTACTTGTTTTAATTCTTGTTGATTGTGTGCAAACTTGTTAACGACTTGTATGTGTAA
This sequence comes from Helianthus tuberosus, assembly GCA_030545235.1. Classification (NCBI taxonomy): domain Eukaryota; kingdom Viridiplantae; phylum Streptophyta; class Magnoliopsida; order Asterales; family Asteraceae; genus Helianthus; species Helianthus tuberosus. The sequence goes on along the minus strand of JARYGA010056565.1, from coordinate 14,366 downwards.
TCATAGATTTCGTATGCTCTAGGAGGATTGTTAGAAAACCTTATTGATAATGAGAATAATGATAATGAGTTGTGGTAAAATCTCATGTTAGCAAACTAATACGATCCGATCTAGATGTGTTCGATGTGGTGTCACTTGTTAGAATATTGATTGATCGATGATGATCCAGGGTGGATACCTGCACACTTTTGATAGTCAGGGTATGAAAAATTATTGGTTGGTGACGCATAAGAACTGTGCTTGCATGACATGAATGTTGATGGTCTAGAATCTGTTGGGAATGAATTGCTAAACTGTGATATTAATGTATAAATAACTATTTGCTAATGATGAGTATTCTAGAATATCATTAAATGTTTGTTTCGGTTGAAGGATGGCCTTGTATTTAGTGGATAATGATTTAGGCTCATGAACATCAATACTGGAACAATTGGTTGATGATTAGGGGTTTTAGGAAAACCATAACTATCTGATAGTGCTGCGACGAACCATATTCCCTTGATGAAGAACCTGGTTTGATTAACTCCTGGGAGTCTTCGTCGTCTGATATTGACGAACTCCAAGGAGTCTTCATCGTTCGAAGTTTGACGAACCTTTGGAATCTTCGTCGGTCTTGTTCTCAGGCGAAGAATGCATCTTCGCCGTGAGGATTCTTCGCCGTGCCATGGACTGAGCAGTAAACAGTAACAGTTATGATGCTTATGTGATGGGTACTTGTGTTTACAAATGTTATTTGTTGCATGATAACAATACTGACTAAGAATGAGAAACCTGGCTTGTCTTGGGTGGGTAGAACATTCACTTGTTAAGTCTTGATTTGTGATATCCGCCTGGGGTGTGCACTTGTGTAAGAACTGAGTATTTGCTACGTGCGTATTGTGATCTTTGTGATTAATGCAATCTGTGTGACAATACGTGATTGATTGTTATGAAACTGATGTTATTGGTAACTACTGCTGGGAACGAGAACTCGTGTTATGAACGTATATGAAATCTAAACGCTTGCTATGTGTTACATGACAATGTTGTTACATGTGACTTGTTGAATACGTGATCTAGATATGGGTTTACGAAACTGATTATCTTTGGTAACCACGGTAGGGTTTGGTTGACCAACTTGGAATGGGTAATGTAACGTAACATACCGAGCAAATCTAAGGTGAGTTCACTTCTCTTGAGCATGCGTCCCGGTGGGTGGGACAATCAATTGGGTATTCCTGAGAGGAATAAGTCTTTGGGTAAATCATTGGGTATTCCTGAGAGGAATAAGTCAGTTGGGTAAAAACTGGAATGTTGGATAATACACTCAATTCCTATCACCATTAAGTCCCATCTTGTTTGTTACCTGAGAGGTAACAGGGTATTAGTTGATAGCGCTATTTAGGTTTGGCACCCTCACCCTGTACCTGAGAGGATGGGTGTGAACTAATGACCCAGTCATGACCAATGCTTAGATAGGGGCATTGGGGAAGGGCAAAAATAATCTGCAACTATCTTGTACGGTACTCGAGTTATTATCAACATTACTTTCGGAATTGTTATTAAACTGGATTAAACACTTGGTAACCAAACATTTTCATAAAACCGTGAACTCACCAGCGTTGTCTGATACACTTGTGTGCATGCTCACAGGTTATAGGTACGTGTGGATGTGGAACTTGCTTTCTGGGATGCTAGAGTGGCCATGGGTCGAAACACATGGAAATTTGAAACAAGACTAGTTGGTTACGTACACTTGGGTTTGATAAAACTTTGTATTATGCTTCCGCTGAACACAACGTGTTGTAAATAATGTTTTATAACATCTTATCTTATTAAATGAAAGCTTTATTTAAAATCTTATATGAGTTCAATGTGATTGGTGGCTAGATCCTGGTACGTCACACGCCTCGGGAGGGTTTCCGCTTAGGGTTTTTTTTGGAGGTGTGACAGTTTGCTATCAGAGCCACTGATTATAGTGAACTTGGTTTTAAAATGTTCTCATAAAACCGGACTATAACCGAACAGTTCTGAATACGTGAATATGACCATGACACTTAGCTCCAGATTGCAAGGTTCGTCTTTTCACCTGCTGCCTACGTTACATGACTAGTACACATTTGCTTATGATGTAGCGTACGAACACACCCTCGTCACTATTGTCACACCCCAACCGATGGCGGAAACATCGGGATGAGATGAACAAATTGCTCAAAACATCATAACACTATGTGACAATATTTAATTGAATTCAAATTTCATTGCAAGGACTAAATTTTCATACAACATTTAAAATGGAAATAACAACATTGTTCAAATTCAAATCAACAAAAGATAAATAGATTAAAGGTGTGTATCTAGTCCACCCTAAACTTGTTTCATCATTCATCCATACTTCAATAATCAACCTGCAACATGTATTAAAATAGAGTTTCAATGCAAAGGCAATGAGCGAGTATACAAGTTTGTTTACATAGCATAATAGAATAAAAACTCAAATCCAATCATGATTCATAATATGTGAATTACTAGTATGCAATTTTGGCGTACACTATGATCAAACCCAAGAATCCAACGCATAAAATAGCCTAATCCCAATTGATAGCGGGATGGTAAATGTTTAACTTAAAAATACCCCAAGTTTAACGGGCGGTGCGTAAATCCTATAGCGCTATAATTGTTAAGGTGGGCTAGCAAAGTTAATGAGCATATACGTTCCAAATCGTTCAAATAGAGCATACAAGCATCATAAGTAAAGCACATTAGTTTCATGTTTGTACAAGGATTGAGTATGTTTAGTTTCTAGTTTCAAAGATTGTTTACATAATGTACATGTTGCATCCCAAAATAAAAAGGGGAAAAAGGGATCGAGTATACTCACAGAATTGCTAAGTCTTCCGATTATCCAATTATTGACGAGTGTAAGAGATTTGGAGGATGGAACACCGAGGTCACCCTATATGGGCAAACGATGGTGCATGAGTAAACGGAATAATGACGGAAGTTTGGAATTGGAATAAAAGTATAACTCGTCGATACAAATGTATATTCATATATAAATATATATATATATATATTTATAAGGTCTAGGTAATAATTCTAAATTATTACTATCAAAAGTATTGTTGAAATGTTGTCGAAAATAGAAATAATTATACATTTATATATTTTATAAAAATTAATCGAATTTGATACGTTTCGTTTTATGACTTTAACACGTTTCGTGTTATCGACTTTTACGAAAAACGAGCAGAGTTTCCTCTGTTTTTGGACGATCCCGACAACCAAAGTGTCGTCTATTATTGTCAAAATTCAACAAATTAATAACAATGATAAATACGAAACGATAAATTTTAAGACTAATACATCTATATATATTCCACGTACGTTTACAATTTATAAGCGTTCGTTTTACGTAAAGAATTTAACATTAATATAAATAATATAAAGAACTTCAAGACGCTTAGAATTTTACCGAATCTGACCGATTTGACTGTTTGACCAGGTTTGACCCGAACCCAACACCGAGCCTGATGTTGACCAACAGTTGACCGACCTTGACTGTGTTAACTTATGTTGACCAGATTTGACTGAACCGAAATGAGGTCCGAACCTGCTGAACCGAGTTAACTCGAACTGTGACAACCCGTCTTTTAAAGGTTAGCATTGCTTACATTTCACACAAATCTTAACGTGTATTTCCGTGTTTATATATTTATTTACTGCTTGTGAATACGTGTCCCTCTCACTTATAATTGGGCCCAAGGCCTAACCCGAATTAGCACTAATAACCACACATGAATAACCCAAGCCCAAGTTTGAGTCATGGGGTTTAGGACTTGGGCCGCAAACTAGACTAACTCACAAATACAATGATTGGGTTGGACTAAGCACACATAAACGAGATCCATCTTAGTGCATGGATTCATGTCTTAAAGCTGGGCCTGTTAGAGCCCAAATCATGTTTAATCTTGGGGCCGACCATAAACTCTATCATTGATACATATATTGAGTTACATATTACGTGAACATTATTACCACCAAACCCTAGACCCCTAAGAATAGCGACGGCAGCAGCTCTCGAAGAAACATCCCTCCTTATTTGCTCTAGCACACACTACATCATCACCGGTTAGTATAATGTTACTGATTTCAATTTAGACTAATTACATGCGATTTGTGTGCTAATACATGATGTGATAATATTAACTTTACATGTTTAAACAACTGGTTGATTGAATCGGATAGCATGGTAGATGACAGTGTATGGTTGATGAATTTTGGTGATTAGTCGAATTGGTGTATGATGTTTACTTGTTACTTTGAGTTGATGTTTGACACGTCTGGCCGAGGGCATGCTTGTTAATTTGTGTTATAAATTAGCCAGTTAATAAGATGCAATGTTATTAATTTATGTGTATGATATGATCATGTTTCCTAGACACGATATATTTGATAAGTCTTGCGTGATACTGTTGATGTATGTAACATGATTCTTTTCGGTTATTTATGATTAATTGCTTTGTGATGTGTGTGAGAGTGTAGAACATTGTTATAAAGTCAGAATTGTATGCATAAATAATAGTGGGATCTCTTATCGAAACTGGTAGCCATGTGATGATCTAGCATCGTTTTATGTTAGGAGGATTAATGATTGTTGTCAGAACATCAATCAATGGGCCATGTTAGGGATTAAAGAATGGCAGGCTATTATTGTTTCTATAGGTAGTCATTGATGGTAGGTTTGGGTGTAATATAGTTGTCAAGCAAATAATGAATATGTAACAATATAAATATATGGAACCGACTTAGTATTGTTTTGTGGGGGGGGGGGGGGTGTTTATTTAAGGGTAACATAATAACTCAAACCTGAAACTTCCGATTTGTTGCTGGACTAGTACAAATTAGCCGGACTGTTTGGATGTGTTTGATAATAGCATTTTCCTTACTGATGGGCCGGTTGTGATGTGGGCCGCACACGGTTACCGAACAGTGGCATACTTGTTTAAATCAATTCGTCACTTGGGCCACATACAAATCGGTTGTATCTGGGTCACCACGGAGCCACTGAACCTCGTGATCTGAACTGGGCCCGCGAGGCTTGGGCCAAGAGAAACTGCCGAGAAAGTGGGCCGCACATGATGCAATTTGGCCAGACTTTGAGGGTTGGATTTGTTAGTTATCGTGATATACACATGATATAGCTTTGGGCCATACACACATTAGTTGATCATGTAGGTATGTATATGGTATATTTGTGTGATTACATGTTAAGCATTGTTTGATACTTTATACGGACGAATAAACTGTTACGAGTTGGAATGCGTATGTGTGTTACATGAGCAATGAATATATTTTATGTGAACTTCGAATGCGTGAATTAACTATACGTGAAAGGTGTGGTATATGTGCATGTGAAACTGACTGTAACTGGTAACCTTTTTAGGACGTGTTTATTCAACTGTTAATCAAGTAAACTATCTTACCGAGCAAAACCAAGGTGAGTTCACTACATTCGAGCATGCGTCCCGGTGGTTGGGGACAGTCAGTGGTTTGGGTAAAAACGGGTATATTGGTTAATATTCTCACCTATCATTTTTGTAAGTCCCTTATTATATTACCTGGAGGGTAACGGGTATTAGTTGGTAGCGCTACTTAGGTTTGGCACCCTCACACCGCTCCTAGATAGGACGGATGTGAACTAATGACCCAGTCGGGCCCAGTACTAGATAGGAGTACGTGGGAAGGGCAGTCATGTATTTCAGGAGCCGTCTTGTTCGGAAATGAGATATTAACAATATTACTTGCATTTGTCAGTGAACTGTTTTACATACAACTGGTAACAAACGTTTTCTAAAACTGTGAACTCGCCAGCTTTGTCTGATACACTTGTTACATGCTCGCAGGTCGTTAGGTACTTGGGAACAGGAACTTGCTGGCTGGAGGGCGTGAGTGGTCATGGTTGCATTGATGGGTTTATTTATCAAACATTCATTTACTATGGTTGTTTGGAAAGTATTTACATTATGATACGTTAACGCTTCCGCTGAACGTGATGGTTTTTGAATTACTTATGTTTGGATTTTTTTTACTATTAAATGATGAAACTTTATTTTAAACTTGAGATTCAATGTAATTGGTGGCTCATTTCTAGTCGTCACACGCCTAACAGGGACACTCCCTAGGTGGTAATTTGAGGGTGTGACAGTTTGGTATCAGAGCCACTGGTTATAGTGAACTTGGTTTTAAAAATGTTTTTATAAAACCAGACTATAACCGAATAGTTCTGAAAACGGGAATATGACCATGACACTCAGCTCCAGACTGCAAGGTTCGTCTTATCACCTGTGGTATACATTAAATGAGTAGTTTACATTTGTGTATGGGGTAGCGTACAAACACACACTCGTCACTATAGTATGATTGCATGAATTGCTTGCTTACATATGATCCGTGGATAGCATGTCATTCTTGTGATTTATCGTCTTGATAACCTCTGTTGACATCTGAGTTAGAGGAACCATTTGACATGAGTTAGGAGGAGCTGAGATGAGCATGCAAATCACAATATTATTGTGGGTGCACACATAATAATAATGTGGGGTGCATGTGAGTCCCAGTGAGGCTTAACAAGTGAAAGAGCGGTTCCGTTCCGTTCCGTTATTTGATCCATGTGAAACACAACAGTCTATAGGAGTCATAGCAGTGATTGTTTCGTACTCGAACATGATCTTTTCATCCCCTTTCTGAATCCTTACGAATCTCGATGCTATCGAGTATCACCTGATCACACATCTGAATGCCTAGCGAACGGTGTAGAATGTTAGGTGCTAGTACGAACGTCCCTGAGTTGGATGGCTCAGCGTCAAATGATTGGACTATACGTTCCTCACTTATCTTTGTTTGCTGAAACTTAGCGTGTTGACGCCTTAGATCCCGAAGTGCGATCACTTCTGCAACACTCTCGCGACATACCATGTATTACTCGGTCAACTTGCAACATTGATGGGCAAGAGGATGAGTGTAGCACTTTACCGACCTCAGTATTTGGACGACCCCAACTTCCAGCAACGAACATCAGCAATTTGACTCCAATTGAATCTTTAACCCTAGTCAGCGACTCATGGGAGTCAACTCTTATAAATCAATCAGGACGTAAGTGATGGTAACTGAATTATAGGGTGGAATGAGTAACTTCCCACGCAGTGAGTAGTGTCTTAGGACGCGACACGGAATGAGACAGGATGGACCCTGTTGTTGAAAGACCGTAAGGCCCCATTTCAAGCAACAACATTAGAGGCAACAGTCACGACAACAACCAAGGGAACGACGGCCGTATTGGAAATACTCGTAACGAAAACAACAGACACTGGAAACGATGCTCATGAAAGGGCGTTTAGGATTGGCATAGGCTATACCAGGCGTAATAGCAACACGATAGCTTGGATGGGTAGCTATTCGCTTCGTCTCTGTTCTGTTTAACCCTGATGCTTCTTGAAACCGAAACTGTTGTGGAGTCGGCTGATTCAAGTCAATTGAAGCCTTATATGTTCGCCAAAATGCAAGCTCGACCTTGTGGGACAAGTGTTCGACATCGACCTTCCTTTTTGCTATCCTTGATGGTCTCGATGCAGTAGTAGTGTAGATTGGTTATCTGGATATCGCGTAAATATACCTTGAGGAAGGAAAATTTTGCGTCACCTATACTTTGAAGTGTCAGAATGGTGTAAGGGTTAGCATCATATCAGCAATGAAGGCCCAGAAGTGTCTACGGAGGGATTACCCCGCAACGTTAGCAACCGTTACTGATGTTAAGACTAAGGAAAAGAGGATCGAGGATCCATCAATTGTTCGTGATTCCTCCCGACGTGCTACACGAGAAGCTTTCGGACCTGCTTCCACAACTGTTAGGCAGAATCTTAGGTTGACCTCACGCCAGGGGCAGAGCTGATTACTTGTACTCATACCGTCTTGCGCCACGAGGGCTGCAAGGATTGTTTAATCAACTTCAGGAACTGTTGGACAGGAGTTTGTCGGACCTAGTTTTTTCGCTTTGGGGAGCCCCAGTTATATCCGTGAAGATAAGCCTTTTTGTATGTGTACTGATTATCCAGAACTCAGCAAGGCGACAGTCAAGAACTGTTTGCCTCGACCATCGTATTGACAACCTGTTGACCAGTTGCGAGGAACAAGCTTCCATTCGAAGATTGATTTACGAACAAGCTATTAACAGATGAAAGTCCTAGGGAAGGATGTCCCGGGAACGGCATATCAAACGCAATACGACCAGTGCGACCTACTACACCACAACCGTTGGGTTAATCAACACACCAGCAGTTTTATGGACCACATGAATCGACCGTGATTGTCGACGACGTTTTGGATTATTTCCAGGAGAAAGGAACATTATGGACGGCATTTGAATCTTATTTTAGAGCTCCTGAGGGAGGAGCCACTCCGCGCGAACTCTTGTTAAAAGTGACTTCTAGGTTCGAGAAGTGCATTTTTGGTCATGTAATCAACGAAGCGGGAATACACGTAGATCTCGTTAGGATCCATTCTGTTAGAAACTGATCGACATCAAAGATCCCTTCAAGGATGCAGCAAATTCTTGGACTCACTAGACACCATCACAGATTCGTCGCATGATTTTCGAAGATCGCGCAACTTAAATCTCTTTAGCACAGCAGGGTGCCTTGTTCGTGAAAGACAAAACAGGAGGACGTCTTTTCAGCTTTCGAATTCCAACTCGGCAATGCACTGAGCATCGTCTTTACCCGAGAGTGTGGGTGATTTAGTGGTATACCATGAGGGTCCGAATCAGAGTCCCAGTTACACCCCGATGCAACACGAGAAGGTGATGGCTTACGTAGTGGACTTACAAAGTTAATGAGCATATACGTTCCAAATCGTTCAAATAGAGCATACAAGCATCATAAGTAAAGCACATTAGTTTCATGTTTGTACAAGGATTGAGTATGTTTAGTTTCTAGTTTCAAAGATTGTTTACATAATGTACATGTTGCATCCCAAAATAAAAAGGGGAAAAAGGGATCGAGTATACTCACAAAATTGCTAAGTCTTCCGATTATCCAATTATTGACGAGTGTAAGAGATTTGGAGGATGGAACACCGAGGTCACCCTATATGGACAAACGATGGTGCATGAGTAAACGGAATAATGACGGAAGTTTGGAATTGGAATAAAAGTATAACTCGTCGATACAAATGTATATTCATATATAAATATATATATATATATATATATATATATTATAAGGTCTAGGTAATAATTCTAAATTATTACTATCAAAAGTATTGTTGAAATGTTGTCGAAAATAGAAATAATTATACATTTATATATTTTATAAAAATTAATCGAATTTGATACGTTTCGTTTTATGACTTTAACACGTTTCGTGTTATCGACTTTTACGAAAAACGGGCAGAGTTTCCTCTGTTTTTGGACGATCCCGACAACCAAAGTGTCGTCTATTATTGTCAAAATTCAACAAATTAATAACAATGATAAATACGAAACGATAAATTTTAAGACTAATACATCTATATATATTCCACGTACGTTTACAATTTTTAAGCGTTCGTTTTGCGTAAAAATTTAACATTAATATAAATAATATAAAGAACTTCAAGACGCTTAGAATTTAACCGAATCTGACCGATTTGACTGTTTGACCAGGTTTGACCCGAACCCAACACCGAGCCTGATGTTGACCAACAGTTGAACGACCTTGACTGTGTTGACTTATGTTGACCAGTTTTGACTGAACCGAAATGAGGTCCGAACCTGCTGAACCGAGTTAATTCGAACAATTAAAACAACCGGACTTGAAACGAAACTTAACCAAAACAAACTGAAACGAAACTCGAATCGAACTGACCTGAGCTGACCCGGTTTATTGACCCGAAAACATCGAACAGAGCCTTAGATTTGAACCGTATCGAACCGACTTTGACCTGAATCCGAACCATAACAAAACTGAACAGAAAGATCCGAGTCGAATCACCTGCGCGTCGCCTGAGATATCACCGGTCGCCAATGCTTCTCCGATGGCCGCCGTCATCGACCAGGACCACCATCTTTGTTGTGAAACCCGTCAGACCACCACTGCCGCCACTCCGCCGCTGCCCCTTTTTGCCACTCGACGAAGAGACAGGAGAGGGAGAGTGGAGATGGTTGACCGTGGGGTGGTGCTGTGCTCGTCGCCGACAAAGAACGAGCCGCCAGAGCTCCATTCTTCGGTCGTCAGATATGAGGGTGAACAGAGAAAGGGGGTGCGGCTGCTGATGTTGTGGTATGTCTGGTCCCTGCGCGTGTTTGAAGGAGATGGAGTTGTAGAGATGAAGGGTTTTCATGAGTGAGTGTGTTTTGATTGTATGTAATCGAATGAGAGGGAGAGTGAGGTTGAAGGTTCAGTGATTTGGGGTTAGGGTTTCTAAGGTAGAAGAAGGAGTTTTGAAGGAGGTATTTGTGTGTGTATAAAGCTCTGAGTTGCAGACATGAGTTTAGAAGGAAACAAGAGACTACGACTGCTTAATGTGAATTAGGGTTTCAAAAATGAATTGATTTCTTGTCTAACACTACAAATAAATAGTTAGGGTTATTCTCTTAATGGGCTTGGGCCCATGGCCCACAAGCCCGTTCTCGCGTTTAAGTGGCCCGAAATTCCTATGTATAAATAAAATAAATAAAATAAAATAAAACGAAAAGCAGGAATACGGGGCGTTACAGTCTCCCCTCGTTTAGGAAATTTCGTCCCGAAATTTATTCAGAAGGAATACTCAAAAGGGTTTTTTGCAAACCGAAGAAGATTGTTTAAAATTGAGGCCTTGGAGTTCGAGACAACAGAGGATAATTGAGGTGTAAGGGTGAACGATTGATCTGATAATGATTACGAGTATAAGAATAGCATAAGTTTCAGATAGAAGAAAGTAGCGTGTTAAGAATGAAGTCTCGTCGTGGATAATCGGATATAATGCGTTTGTGAGTTGTTTAAAGTTTGAATTAGGTCCAAAAGGTCTGTAAGACACTGAATTTCTCATGGCATGTTTTACGAAAGTTTGGTAACATGATGAAAGCACTTATGTATAGGAAGTACCAACGGCGTATCCACCATGTTTTGACCATGTGACGCCCGTCTCGTATTCGGTGTCATGTTACGTTCCGTGTCTTATCATACGCAGTAGTACACTCTATGGTTCTCATACGCCCATCACTATAATCCCGTGTGCACCCGCGATTATACCGATCGTCGCATGATCCGCATAGCTTGTACTAGTTGCGTATGAATTTAAGGTATTCATAAATTCTGAAAATAAGATTGCGTATAAATAGGGGTGTAGCATATAAGCATGTTTGCGTTCCAAATAGTATAAGACCCACGTAAGCGAATCTCTAGGGTTTCGCTCGCGCACAGGGGCTAGTGTATAAATTTTGAGTATGAATAAGGCATGAGCATAGTATAAGTTTAAATATAAACACGCACATGAGCATAGACACAAAACGCATGTCAGGAGTATGAGTAAAAGTATAAGCATAACGTGTATAAAAAAAATGAGTATAAATGTAAGTACGAATTCGAGCATAAACGAATGAACGTGAGCATAAACATAAATCGTATAAATGAGAGTACATATAGGAGTACGAGTACCACATAAATCGTATAAATGCAAGTATGAATGCTAGTATAAATACGAGTATAAACATAAGATGCACGAGTATGGATGTAAATGAAAAAAAAATAAGTGTAATACCTGAATGTTTAAGTACAAATGGAATGTATAAGTATGTGTGCAAACTTGATTATATAAGTCTGAATCAAACGTATGAGTGTGAATATAGTTTAAGCATAATTACATAGGTATGAATATAAGTAGGATGTATGAGTATAGGCATGAATACGGATATTAGTGTAAACGTAAACGTATATATGTGAATGTAAGTATAATTGTATTAATATGAATATAAACTTGGATATAAGTATAATGTAATTGTATAATTCGTGAACATGAGTATAGTGTAAAATGTATGAATATGAAAATAAACATAAATGTATAAGTATAAATGTAAGTGTAGACATAAGATGTATGAGCATAGATATGAACATGAATATAGGTGTTAAACACGAAGGTTTAAGTGTGAATAAAATATATGTGTATGAATATAAGTGTAAACAAAATTGTATAAGTGTAAATGAAAACATAAAATGTATCAACATGAATATTAATATGAATGTAGTATAAACATGAATGTAAGTACAACGTAAATGTATAATTGTGAGGGTATGTATAAATGTAAAGCGTATGAATTTTGAATCATGAGTATAACATAAATGTGTAAATGTGAACATAAGTGAAGGCATAAAATGTATAAGTATGGATGTAGGAAATAACGATTTTGTTTATAGTATAAATCGAAATACACTAGTTTATGCGCGTAAAAGATTAAAAGTTTTGAGTATGAAAGAAAAAGAAAAGAGGTGACACATGCGAGACAGTTGTGAGACATCAATTAAAACGCGTAAAATGATATGCATATATAGTTGTTTGCGCAAAACGTGAAGTTAAAATAGATTGGATTGTCACGAAATATAGACTCTAGTTTGTGAATGTAAAGGGGGTATAAAACGTCTATTGGTTATGTGGAAAGTACTTTGTAAAGGAATGGAAATGCTACTGCGGTTTTGAAGGAGCTTAGATAAGTTGAAAATTTGTCGGTTCTTATGAAGTTTCCTTGCCCACGTGATTTGAATTTAATTGACGTATCGAGTGAAGTTTTGAAAAAAATTCTAGAGATTAATAAGTTTGCATCGTTTTAAGTAACTTTGTGTTAGAAAATTTTGAAACTTACAGCTTCTTGTGAAAGAGTTGATCCTTAGAAAAGTAATTTGGTACATGAACTTAGTGATTGTTGAAAAATGTTTCATTGGTTTTGAAAAGGAATTTTAGTAAATGATTGAATAATATTGGTAATATTTTATAGGTGTGTGCGAAAAAGTTGATTTGATTCTCATTTGAGAATAACAATCTCTAGTTTAATGGTGTGAGAGGAGCGTGTTTCAATGTTACGTTGATTGATGAATTTGTGGGCAACGGATTTATTAAACCGACTAGGCTGACAAGTAGTATTTCGTGAAATTTTGAAAATCGAGGAAAACACGTTTATGGTAACATTTAAAATTTTTGTCTATGCGAGTGATGTGAAAGTAGATTATAGTATAAGAGGTACATTTAAATAGATGAAGCATTTTGAAATACATGATATATGATTTAGGTATAAACATAATCGTGTTTACATAATAGAGCCTATTGAAAGAAAGCGTTGGTAACGATCACCTAGGTAAGGGAATCACCCCTAATCCGTTGGTGAGGTCGTTGTAAGATGAGAAAAAAAAAAAAAGCAGAGTTAATCGTCAAGGTAAGGAAATCACTCCTATCTCGATGATATGTCTCTGCTCGTTACAAAAGTGTAATTAAAATTATGTGAAATCATGCATGCTAATAATGTATAATCGTATGAAAAGTAGGAGTATGATGTGTGCGCAAAATGAAATCTCAAAAAAAAAAAAAGGTTCAAAATTGACAAAAGATCGAAAATAATAAAGCGTAAGCTCGAATAAAACTTGGATGGTTCCAAACGGAACATTGACTAACCAAAGTGGTCGAAAGCTCTTTTGAATTTGAGAAACATGCTTTGGCCTAATAGGTGGAATACTCTCGCCGATATCTCGATTACGGTATTCACCCTTCCAGTTACTACATGTTTCAAATCAATCAAAAATTCGAGACTTGGCGGAATTTTTGAAAATCAAGGAGCGGAACTAGTCGACAAGGTGCGGGTTTCACCCCTAACTTGACGATTTCATACCTTAAATGTGGTTGGTACTCGTCGGGTCAAAATTTAATTTCGACACGATGACGAGGGTCCACTAGAATTTGAAATTTGAAAATTGAAATTGCCATTAAGATGTGGGTTTCACTCCTAACTTAATGGTGAATTTCGTGCAAAAATATAATTAAACGGAATGAAAGTCGTTTACCAAATTGTGGGTTTCACGCCTGTTTTGGTAAACTCGTATCGTTTGTATAATATGAGTATTTCCGTGTTTAACAAAAATCGAGAAAAAAAGCCTTAGAAAGGGCGTATGTTAAAGGAACACACAAACAAGTATAAACACATAAGAAAGCATATCAAGAATAGCACATAAAGAGTGGGACAATAAAACAAGTATTGGCACATAATAAAGCAAGTATTTACACACAAGAATAGCATGTCAAGTATTAACGCATAATGGCATATATGTTTTAAAGAAGAGAGTAAATAAAAACAATAAAGTAGTACGCATGTAGTGTCAAGCAAAGCATAG
>JARYGA010056564.1:0-35050 GCA_030545235.1 Helianthus tuberosus | reverse complement strand
AAACACGGTGAACTTGTTCGGTGTAAGGACCTTCAAAAATGCCCCAAAACTACCCGTAAGTGAAAACCCGGACCCCTGAAACCCTAATCCATAACAAAAATCAAGGAAAACAAAATTTTATGGTTTCACGCGGGCCGCGTAAACCTTAATGGAAGGTTACGCGGGCCGCGACAGATCACCAAATCTCCGGAACAGCAAACAGGCCACGTGGCAGCCACGTGGCAGGCCTACCGGTGACACGCTAGCCCTAGTCTACGATTAGGATGCCCTCGCGGGCCGCGTAAGATCAAGAGGGGGCTTACGCGGGCCGCGTAAACCCCAAAAATCAGCTATAAATGGGTTTGGATATGAGCAGTTCACTGGTGTCAAAAGTTTTGATTAAAAGCGAAGTCTCACTGCTCAAATTCGAAATTTAAGATATCAAGGCGCTGCTACGATACAGGGTATTAACTAGATCGCTGCTACGATTCAATGTCTGATCGATTGAAACAATCCAATGGATGTTTAAGTGCTGCCCACATTAGGGGCATACTTTGTCATTCGTCGTGAATTCGATGGATGTTTAAGTATTGAACTTTGTCATTCGTTGTGAGGGTTTTTATCTCGTGAGTTATCGTAAATGTTGTATTAGTTACTAACCTAGTACGTGTGCATTGTTATTTAAATTAGGTTACAAGGCTAATCAGTAGGCTAAAACTCTGCCCGCTTAAATCTGCAATGTGAGTCATTCTTTTTTTATCAATAATGTTTTACAATACTCCAAGTTGTTTTCAAAGGTTATAATTACAGGGATTAAGTCATGGTTATCTTAATCACTGGCTAGTGGGGTATTGTGCACATTACTAATTTCTCACGGTTAGGCTAATAAATCCTAACAGTGATAATCATCACTACTTGGGTGAAAGGACCCAATAGTGGTATGACCATCGTCACCCGGAGGTGACACGGTGCCAGATAAAAATAAGATAAAAGCCATTGTAATCGCTCTTATGCTGTAATTTATAACTATATGTCATTTTATCAAATTGAGTGACTCGCCAGTATTTCCCCGCTGATAAAATATTTTTAAAACATGTTTCAGGTGACTACTGTGAACCAAGTAAAAGTGCTACGGAGCACTAACAAAGCTTGAAGTAGTGGCTCAATTAAACAAATAAACATGTTTTGTAAATCAGGGAATTTCCTTGTGAAAATTCCTCTATTGTAAATTACGGGGCTTATCCCGACTTATGAAATAAAATAATCGGGCATTTCAAGATTTAAAGATCCTGTTAAAATCTTCCGCTGTCAACTCAATTAATAAATACCACGGGTTTCTGTCCCGCGGCTCCTGAACCGGGTAAAACCGGGACGGGGGCCGTGACAGAAAAAGGTGGTATCAGAGCCACTGATTTAAGCCAATTAAGTATTTAGAAATACTTAATTTTCTGATTGCCATCCTGTGATTATGTGTTTTGTTAACTGGCTACTTGTTAGTTACAGTATGGGTAAGCAAAGAATTTCGGACATCTATCGTTAATTAGGTAGTTCACCAAAAGATCAGGGAACTTCATTTCAATCAAATTCCTCAAGACACTCAGCAGATACTGAGGAAGGAATATTTGTTCGTAAGGCACAGTTTGAGAAACCACTTACCCTTAAGAAAAGAAGTTGGATTATTAGAAAAAGTCAAGAGAAAATAAAGATGTCACAACCAAAAGGAGTGATGAGTAATAAGGAAACTCAGGAAATAGGCAATAATCCACCAGGGAAAAATGAATTAGATGAACAATGGGCAAATCTCTATATGTTAGCTACTATAGCAGCAAATGTTAACTTTTAATTAAGTTAAACTGCCAACACCCGGACCCAGTACTAGCACCCATATCATCCATAAGCCAGAAACTTTAAAGAAACTTTACCCATTAGATAAACAACTTAGTAAGAAATGATAAAATAAAGGCATGTTGAACATTATATTCCAAAGATAGACTAAAATGCACAACCCCTAGTATATTTTAAATTTCAGTTGTAATTTGTAATATATATATATATATATATATATATATAAAAGTCAATGTTTGCCATTTTTTTGTGTGAAAAATGATACTTGCATGGTTATATTAAATATTAGCTTGTGAAACATTTAACTTACATTTTATGTGTTTTCTTCATATATGCTAAACAACATGAATGAGTTGTCTGAAGCTCTTCAGAATCTCAATCTCTATTATGTTAATGTGGAAGTTTCCAGAGACTTTACCGGTTATTGTGCCGATGTTGAGGAACCTATGGAATTTCAAGCCCAGCCTCCGGAGAAACCCAAGCCAAAGAAAAGAAAAAGAATTGTGGGCTGGAGGCGTGTACGCAGGAAGAAACCAGCAACTAAGAAAGTTTCCAAGACAAAGGATCCCATGGATAAAGGAAAAGGAATAGAAATAGGGGAAAGCTCCAAGCAAGCCGAGGAAATACCATTGTGGGAAGAATTGGACCGCAAGCTGGCAGACTGTGATATCCTTAAGCCTGTCAATGAAATCCTCTTTACTTATCTTGCTGAAACCCAACTCCCAATGAATTTGGAACCAGCCATCCCAGATCCCCTTGTCAACACCCAACCTCTAAGAGAGATGGAAGAATGGTGGACCAATGACTGGCAGTTCCAGAATCTTTTAAATAACCCTTATACCTTTTTCCCTCAGTTTGACCCAGAGCCTGCACCCAACCCATCAATGAGCAATGAGAACCTGGTTGAACTCCGCCATTTTGGCGAGGAGCTGGTGGATGTAGGGAATCAAATCCGGGAAGTGGGAGAACAGATCTCCTGGAAGTACGACGAGAGGGAACGTCGCTTCTGAAAATGCCAGCTAATGGGATAGTATGGGATGGTGGAAGCATGTGTTTAATAATAATATAATGATCAAAATATAATTATGTAAAATAACCTAAAAAATAAAACTTTGTAAGATAACAGGTGTGTACGGAAGCATATTATAATATATAAAAATGGAAGTCGAGAAATTGACAATTTTGGCTATACGTGTTGGTATGATTATGTGCGATTGTTTTGTTATTAATTATTTCTGCTAATCACTTATATATATTAATTACCAGATGGAACACGCTGGTAATGAACCCATTAATGAAGTTAATCAATCGGAACAAAACCATGAAGATCAATTTCTGAATAGGCAAGATATCGAGAATATCGTTGCTCAGGGAATAGCCAATGCTATTCCAGCAATCCTTGCTGCTGCCCGAAATCCAGTTGAACCTCAACAAATCATTCCTAGCAAACGTACACACGGCGACAATTTCAGTAATAGTGTAAACGGAGGCGACAACCATACTAATAATAACAACGATGGGATATAAGCCCCACTCCTTAAGAAAATGAAAGCTGCAACGCCTGGTTGCACTTACAAGGAGTTTCTTGCCTGTAAACCAGTTGAATTTGCAGGTAACAAAGGGGCGAATGCTGTACTGCGTTGGTTAGAGAAAACCGAAGCAGTAATTAAAATAAGTAAATGTGCCGAGGAAGACAAAGCCATGTACGTGTCGCATCTTTTTAAAGAAGGAGCGCTAGAATGGTGGAATACGGTACTTCAAGCCAAGGGAAGCGATGTGGCCTTAAGCTGGGAAGAATTTAAGCAACTGGTGGAAAGAAAATTCTGTCCCGAGTATGAAAAGGAACAAACGGCGAATAAATTCTTGAACCACCGAATGGTGGATGTAGACTGTCGGGGGTATACTTCGACATTCTTTGAGTATGCTAGAGTTGTACCAACCCTGGCTTCGCCAGAACCAGTACTGATCTCTCGCTATATTTGGGGATTGATTGGCGAAATCCGTGATATCGTTAAAGCTACGAGACCTCGCACTACTGACGATGCTGTGGAATTAGCTAACACCCTAACTGACGGGCTGGTACGCACAAGAGAAGAAAACCAGAAAAAGGAAGTGGCCCAAAAGATTACCCAGGGATTCCGTATGGGTAACAGAAATAATTTCAAGAAAAAAGGGAACTGGGCGATCTTCCACTGTTCCATTTTGCAATACCTGTAAAAGAAAGCATCTTGGTAGATGTAAAGGGTATTGCAATTTCTGCAAAATTCCAGGGCATCAAGAAGAAGATTGCAGGAGGAAGAAATCCACAATCTGCTACAACTGTGGAGAAGCTGGACATTTTAGGCCAGATTTCCCGAAATTGGTCAAACCAGCTGATAACAAAGCCATGCCTGTAGAAGGAACTACCAAGAAAAACGTAAGAGCCTTCCAGTTGTCTACTCAGGAAGCAGAGCTAATCCCCGACGTGATAGCTGGTACGTTCCTAGTTCACGACGTTTATGCAAAAGTATTATTTGACTCTGGTGCAAACCAAAGTTTTATAATTACTTCATTCTGCCAAGCTCTTAACTTACCCTTAACCAACCTTAGGTAGATTTTTACAGTGGAAACGGCAGATGGGAATTCTGTTAAAATAAATAAGGTTTTGAAAGACGGAAAGATAGAACTCTTAGGCCATAAGTTTTCAGCAAACCTATTGCCTATGAATTTAGCCGGTTTCGATATTGTGTTAGGAATGGATTGGTTAGTAGCCAACCATGCTCGAATCCTATGTGATAAGAATTCCATAGAAATTCATACACCCACAGGAGAACTAGTGGTGATTACAGGAGATAAGCCACGAAAGCCACTTAAATTCATTTCAGTAATGAAGTTGGCCAGTTATTCAAGAAAACAAGAAGTAGTGTATATGATTTCGGTAATCATTAACATGAAAAGTAAGGAACTTAAAGAAATTCCTGTAGTAGCAGAATACCCAGATGTATTCCTAGAAGAACCACCAGGATTACCATCCAATAGAGAAGTAGAATTTAGAATTCATCTAATTCCTGGAACTACACCGATAGCCAAGGCACCTTATCGGTTAGCACCCACCGAAATGCTAGAACTGAAAAAGCAGTTAGATGAATTATTAAGCAAAGGATTTATACAACCTAGTTCATCCCCGTGGGGAGCTCCAGTGTTGTTTGTAAAGAAGAAAGATGGTTCGATGCGAATATGTATCGATTATAGGGAATTGAATAAGGTTACAATTAAGAACCGATACCCATTACCTAGGATTGATGATCTTTTCGATCAACTTCATGGAGCTACGTTCTTTTCTAAAATCGACTTGCGCTCCGGATACCATCAATTGAAGGTACAAGAAGAAGACATACCTAAAACTGCTTTCAGAACTAGGTATGGTCATTACGAGTTTACAGTCATGCCCTTCGGACTAACAAATGCTCTTGCAGCATTTATGGACATGATGAATAGGATCTGTAAACCGTACTTGGATAAATTTGTAATTGTCTTTATCGACGACATACTTATTTATTCCAAAAGCCAGGATGAGCACTGTCAGCACCTGCATGCACTCTTAACTTTGTTAAGAAAGGAGAAGCTTTACGCCAAATTCTCGAAATGTGAATTTTGGCTGCAGGAGGTACAATTTTTAGGACACATGGTGAATCACGAAGGTATTCACGTAGATCCCTCCAAAATAGAAGCGATCACCAAATGGAAAGCCCCACAAACAGCTATGGAAGTTAGAAGTTTTCTAGGGTTAGATGGTTACTATAGACAATTCATTAAGGATTTTTCCAAGATAACTGTGCCATTAACTAAGCTAACTTGTAAATCAGTTAAGTTTGAATGGGGACCTAGGCAAGAAGAGGCCTTTAGGATTTTGAAGAAAAAGTTAACAAACGCCCCAATTCTAGCTTTGCCAAAAGGAACAGAAGATTTTGAAGTTTACTGCCATGCTTCTAAGCTAGGATTAGGATGTGTGCTGATGCAACGCAAAAAGGTAATTGCGTATGCCTCAAGACAATTGAAAAAGCACGAAGAAAATTATACGACTCATGACTTAGAATTAGGAGCCATAATTTTTGCCCTTAAGATTTGGAGACATTATCTGTATGGAAGTAAGTTTACTGTCTATACAGATCATAAGAGCTTAAGATACATATTTGGGCAAAAAGAATTAAACATGAGGCAAAGAAGATGGATGGAGATTTTAAGTGATTACGACTGTTATATTCTATATCACGAAGGAAAGGCGAATGTAGTTGCAGATGCCTTAAGTCGTAAGTATCATGAAAAGCAAAAGCGAGTTCGTGCCCTTAGATTAAATCTGCAGTTAGATTTAATGGAATAATTGAAGAATATTCAGGAAACATCAATCAAGGATGATGCTGAAGGGATGAAGGGACGAATAAAAGAATTAGAGCAAGGAGGTGATGGAATTTGGAGATTCCATAAGAAAAGAATATGGGTACCTAAGAAAGGAGAATTAAGAAATAAGATTTTAGAAGAAG
The DNA here is from genome assembly GCA_030545235.1 of Helianthus tuberosus. Classification (NCBI taxonomy): domain Eukaryota; kingdom Viridiplantae; phylum Streptophyta; class Magnoliopsida; order Asterales; family Asteraceae; genus Helianthus; species Helianthus tuberosus. The sequence goes on along the minus strand of JARYGA010056564.1, from coordinate 28,706 downwards.
CCCATAACTCTAGGTATACCATGCATCCTGGTAACAATAAGATGTACCAAGATTTAAGGAATAACTTTTGGTGGATAGGAATGAAAAAGGACATAGCTAGATACGTTTCTAAGTGTCTTACTTGCTCACAAGTTAAGACAGAACACCAGAAACCCTCAGGTCTACTACAACAATTAGAAATGCCTGTATGGAAATGGGAACTTATAACTATGGACTTTGTTACTAAGTTGCCCAAAACCAGAAAGGGTAATGACGCGATTTGGGTAATTGTGGATCGATTAACCAAATCAGCTCATTTTTCTACCCATGAAAGAAACCTTTAGCATGGAAAGGTTGGCCAAGTTATATGTAGATGAAGTCATGTCCTTACATGGAGTCCCACTCTCCATTGTATCGGATAGGGATAGTCGTTTCACTTCCCACTTCTGGACAAGTTTCCAGGAAGCAATGGGAACCCGACTAAATTTAAGCACTGCATACCATCCGCAAACAGACGGACAAAGTGAAAGGATGATCCAAACCCTAGAGGACATGCTTAGGGAATGTGTGCTAGATTTTGGTGGAAACTTGGACGACCACCTACCCTTAATCGAATTCTCCTATAATAATAGTTATCATGCAAGCATAGAAGTTGCCCCATTCGAAGCACTATATGGACGAAAGTGCAGAACTCCAGTCTGCTGGGCAGAGATAGGAGAAAGTCAACTATCAGGTCCTGAAATTATGCAAGAGACCACCGACAAAATCACTCAAATCAAGGAAAGACTGAAAACGGCTCGAGATAGCCAGAAGAGTTATGCAGATAATCGACGCAAGCCACTAGAGTTTCAAATTGGAGACAAGGTACTCTTGAAAGTTTCTCCTTGGAAAGGATTAGTTCGGTTCGGTAAGAAAGGAAAACTAAGTCCAAGGTACGTAGGACCATTCCCAGTAATACAGCGAATAGGGCCAGTCGCCTATCGCTTACAACTACCAGAAGAGCTAGCTGGAGTACATGACGTATTTCATGTATCAAACTTCAAGAAATGTTTATCCGATGAATCCCTGGTAGTACCACTTCACGATGTAGAGGTAAATGAAAAGTTTAAATTTGTTGAGAAGCCACTGCAGATAGAAGACAGAAAGGTCAAGTTCCTTAAGCACAAAAGACTAGTATTGGTCAAAGTCAAGTGGGATTCGAAAAGAGGACCTGAATACACCTGGGAGCTGGAATCAGAGATGAAGCGAAAATATTCTCATTTATTCCAGTAAATCTCGAGGACGAGATTTTAAATAAGTTGGGGAGGATGTAAGGACCTTCAAAAATGTCCCAAAACGACCCGAAAGTGAAAACCCGGACCCCTGAAACCCTAATCCATAACAAAAATCAAGAAAAACAAAATTTTATGGTTTCACGCGGGCCGCGTAAATCTTAAGGGAAGGTTACGCGGGCCGCGACAGCTCACCAAATCTCCGGAATAGCAAACAGGCCACGTGGCAGGCCTACCGGTGACACGCTAGCCCTAGTCTACGATTAGGATGCCCTCGCGGGCCGTGTAAGATCAAGAGGGGGCTTACGCGGGCCGCGTAAACCCCAAAAATCAGCTATAAATAGGTTTGGATACGAGCAGTTCACTGGTGTCGAAAGTTTTGATTAAAAACGAAGTCTCACTGCTCAAATTCGAAATTTAAGATAGCAAGGCGCTGCTACGATACTGGGTATTAACTCGATCGCTGCTACGATTCAATGTCCGATCGATTGAAACTATCCAATGGATGTTTAAGTGCTGCCCATATTAGGGCCATACTTTGTCATTCGTTGTGAATTCGATGGATGTTTAAGTATTGCACTTTGTCATTCGTTGTGAGGGTTTTTATCTCGTGAGTTATCGTAAATGTTGTATTAGTTACTAACCTAGTTCGTGTGCATTGTTATTTAAATTAGGTTACAAGGCTAATCAGTAGGCTAAAACTCTGCCCGTTTAAATCTGCAATGTGAGTCATTCTCTTTTTATCAATAATGTTTTACAATACTCCAAGTTGTTTTCAAAGGTTATAATTACAGGGATTAAGTCATGGTTATCTTAATCACTGGCTAGTGGGGTATTGTGCACATTACTAATTTCTCACGGTTTGGCTAATAAATCCTAACAGTGATAATCATCACTACTTGGGTGAAAGGACCCCATAGTGGTATGACCATCGTCACCCGAAGGTGACACGGCGCCAGATAAAAATAAGATAAAAGCCATTGTAATCGCTCTTATGCTGTAATTTATAACTATGTGTCATTTTATCAAATTGAGTGACTCGCCAGTATTTCCCCGCTGATAAAATATTTTTAAAACATGTTTCAGGTGACTACTGTGAACCAAAGAAAAGTGCTACGGAGCACTAACAAAGCTTGAAGTAGTGGCTCAATTAAACAAATAAACATGTTTTGTAAATCAGGGAATTTCCTTGTGAAAATTCCTCTATTGTAAATAATGGGGCTTATCCCAAATTATGAAATAAAATAATCGGGCATTTCAACATTTAAAAGATCATGTTAAAATCTTCCGCTGTCAACTCAATTAATAAATACCACGGGTTTCTGTCTCGCGGCTCCTGGACCGGGTAAAATCGGGACGGGGGCCGTGACATTCGGCCACTGCTATTATTGAATTATGTCAATCACTACAACACCTTGTGGTGTCGGTATAAACTTGTAGTTTGGGCTAATCGTGATCGATTGTTTCACGCAAAACTACGCATGCTTTTGTTTGACTAATCATTCATATAGTCTTAATGCAACTATGTACTAAGACGATGATACACTAAATTCTGTTGTATTTCGGTGTATCCTCACAAGTCAATAATGTCAATGCACGGAATTTATTCATTTATTGGTTCGATATTTGATGAATCATTTTCATGTTTCTATTACAAGAGAATTTGTCGTTTCTGTGTTTATTTATACAACAACCAATGCAAGTTTCAGTTGGTAACGAATTCTATTGTTTCAAAATTGATTGCATATTGTGAACATTCATTTGGAATTCTATTGGTCGAAATTCCTCTTTCGTTGAACCCCCGTAAACTTAGTCACATTAGTGATAGTATCACTACGCTTCGTTCACTTGACATCGATTTCTGGAACAAACTCCGTTGAACTGTTGGGTTCTTATTGGTGCAAAATATCCTTACATTAATGTAATCTGAATAAGTCTTGATTTGATTACTTAGTTATTCACTTTGGAACCATTCGGACTTACCTAGGAATGACACAACCCTGAGAGGATAACATATCCTGAATTTCGAGGATGAAATTTCTGCAACAGGGGGAGAATGTGACAACCGGTAATTAACGCCTCTTAGTTTCATGATTAACAAACTCATAAGGCGATAATAAATAGTTTTTAAGGCACGAATTAACTTAATGAGGCTCTTGGTATGCCTAGGAATGCCTATCTGACTTTACAATACGCGTATGGTGATTTGCGAAAAAAACTGCAGAACGATAAACGATAACGAACTGACACCGGATAAAACACTGACAATGCCTACAAAAACGAAGTTTATATGTATAATTTAAAGTTATGGATTTTGTTTTGCGAAAACATCATTCTTTCTAATGGCACAAAATGCAAACGTGAATGAAAAACGCGGAAACAATAACGTACCGTCAAACAAAACGGGGTTTGGAGACTTATCGCATTTAGAAATCATGTCTTTCAAGAACCGCAGACGAGCCCCCTCTTTTCACCTCTCCTCTTTCTCTGTCAAATCCGATGACCGGAGCCATGTCTCCGGCAAGCTCCGGCGCCTCTCGTCTTCTCCGACGACGACTTCTCTGACCAGCACCCCCCAACTTCACTTAAGCACCTCTCGTCCCACCCTCGCACTAGAATAACATGCCGACCACCACCGTGGGTGGTGGTATCACGATAACTGATGTGATCAAAGTATAACATATAAATTATGTCAAATACGGCGTAAAAACAACCCGTTTTTAGTACTAATGATGGAAAAAGCTTGTGTTTTCGTTCCTTTTACATTTACAGGGATAAAAGAGCTTAAATTTGCAAAAGGAGCAAAAAGACAACAAAATCCAACATAAATGTAAAGAAGAAGGAATTGCCGCAAATTTACAAGCCCTGACTCACATCCAAACCTCAAAATAACAAGAATAGAAGGCTGACATGGGGCCGTGTCCACCTGACATGGGTTGTGTCCAAAGATGGATATTGGGCAGAAGATAAAGACAACTGCAAAAGACAAAAATAGCATCCAACACGGGGCCATGCCAAGCCAACACGGGGCGTGGTCAACTCAAAGATTTGTAGAATCTGCAATTGTACAGCAAGTACTTTGGCCACGGCCTGTGCCGCTGACACACAGGGCCGTGTTAGTACAAATCTAACGCTGCAGTTAATGAGCATGAGAGAGAGTGATGGGCACGGGGCCGTGCCAAGTGGGCACGGGCCGTGCTGAACCTTCTGTTTACAGCTATAAATAGGAGTGCTTGGTTCCACTTCAACTCATCCCTTGGCAAACCACTTCTCTCTCACTTGCCACCACTCCACCACCACTACAACATCATCACCCACCACCATCATCCACTTTTCATCTTTAGAGTGTGTGTGTAGTCTCGGGATCCAAGATTGATCGTAAGAATCTTTGTCAAACAAAGGCCATGCTTGGCTAAATTCTTACATCACTTGGTGAAGACTTTTCTTTTATATATTTCTTTTATGATTTCCAACCTTTGGCTCCTTTTTATTTAGGTATGTATTAATAACGTTAATGAATATTTTTTTATATTGAAGGCAAATTTACTCAATCGTTCTTCATATGTTTGTTAATTCAACATATTCATGTCTTTATGATCTATATAAAGCATGTTAATTGCCTAGAAGGGGGTTAGAAGGGTGGTTTGGGTAATTCTATGTCTCGTTCAGTGTATAGATCCTGCGAGAACCTGATTCAAGCCCAGTAACACCTCACGAGTCGGAGCGGGAATTACCCACCACGGGAGAGGTGCAAAAAAACTTGAATCCCTTATTCTTAAACTTTTATTAAAACATTAAACCAACCCTGGGAGAACTGTATCCCTGCTGTCTCAGACTAACGGGTTAGGGTGATCGCCGCCTCGGAAGGGGGGTCCACCACATTTTGCATTAATAACTTACTTAATTATCTTTCAATAATCCAACCTCTTGGGATTGTATCCTTGCTGACTCAAACCACTAGGTTGAGGGTAACGTCGCCTTAGAAGAGGGGCCTACTACTATAACTAAGATAATATCTTAAAATGCCCAAAGTGCGGAAATCACCAAAAGGGTACATGAAAGATAAGTTGGATCCAAGTGATTCTTTCTTGCCTATCATTTTTATTTTATTTTCTTTTTTTATATTTTTATTAGTTTAAAAATATTTTATCAAAAGTTGGTTCGATTAGACATTGACGATAAGTCGGTAATAAAAGCTCTTGTGTCCTTGGACGACCTCGGTATCTTGCCATCACTATACTACGTCCGCAATGGGTATACTTGCCCTAAGTGTGTGTGTAGAGTGATAGTGGAATATCGTGTTTTATAAATTTAAAACTTGAAATCAGCGAGTAAAAAGAGCTAAAAATAACTAAAAATATATACTCACCCATGCACGTCAGCAACAACGGCGACAACCGAAATTAACGGCGCAACGACGAGGAAAGAAGGAGAGAGAGAGAGGTAAGGAGAAAGAGATGGTTCAGCGGAGGCAAGGGTCGAGCGACAGCGGCAGACAAGTGCCTCCAGTAAGCACACGCGTTCTTGTTCTTTCTTTTCTTCAGGATTATTTCAGATCCGAGTGTTATCGGCGAGTGATGTTCTTTTTTTCGGATGATTATGATGATGATGATGATGATGATGAAGTGGTAGTGGTGGCTGTCGGCGGCATTCACCACCGGAGCCACGCCGATAAACCACGGCTGGGGAGGTGGTTCTATCACTTATTTTTTTCTGTCTCAGTCCGCTCAGGATCAAACGCAGGTGTATTGTTTTGAGCTCGGGTCCACGTTGGGTGAGCACGAGAAACAAGTTTAGTCAATGGTCAAATGTTTTGGTTCGGGTCGCGGTCAACTACGGTCAACATGCGAGTCAACTCGGGTCAACAACGGGTCAACGTGATCAGAGGATGGTCAGATTCAAGTTTCGGTCAACTGTAGTCGACGACAGTTAACTCGGTCAACTCAATTCGGTTTTGGTCAACACCTGGTGAACTCAGGACCCGGTAACAAATTTAATCGTAGCGAGTTATTATTAGGTTAGTTTCGATTTTATTTAGTTTACGCAAATCGAGCTCGAACCGCCGTAGCATATTCTATTTATTTTAGTGTTCAACGACTTTGCAAAAGTTATATATATATTTTGGTGATATTGAATTGTTGAATAAATGTTGAATTTTGAAAAATAACGACAACTTGTGTTGTCGGGGTTATCCTAAAAACATAGGAAACTCTGCCCGATTTTCATAAAAACCCGAAACACGACACGCATTTATAGTTTAAAAACGACACTTATCGGAATTCGAGTTTTATTATAAAATAAATATAAAGATATATTTTTTTTGGCGACATTTTATGAAACACAAAATGTAAACTTTAAACTTTTCGACAAACATGATTTCCCAAGTAATGAAACCCGATACTTATATAAAATAGATATAATTATTTTTTTATGTATTTCAAAGCGCATTGAAACTCGGATATTTTTATAACATAAGTATAATTAGTTATATTTATTTCACATGTCACTAATTCGTATACTTTCATTAAATAAATATAAATGTCTATATTTATTTCAAATGTCGTTAGTTCGATTACTTTTATAAAGTAAATATAATGTTATATTTATTTCAAACATTGGAATTTGGAATTTATATTTCAAATGTTTAGTATTCAAAAAACATATAAAATAATATAATTATTTATACTTATTTGAATCGTTTAGAATTTGAATATTCTTATAAAAAGAATATAGGTGTTTAAATTCATTTCAAACGTCAAGATTCCGAGTATATATATATATAAGTATATATATTTATTATTTATTTCCATCTTACGAAGAGTACAACGAGACGTACCGCTATCCCTCTACGTTCTTCTATTCACGACAACTAACACGACTTCGTAAGTATATTTATATTTATATATATAAATATATATATATATATATATATATATCCTACATCACTTGGAAACTAAGGTGTTTCCGAGACTTAGCGTTATCCCGAATATAAATGGGATCAAATAACCATAGTTTGGTTATTTCAAATCAAAATATTAACACCTTCATAGAGTCGTTTGTTAACGACTCGGTAGAGCTCGGACACATAGTTTAGCTATGTCGTCTTATTAGAAACTCATCAGTATTCTTTGGTAGGAATGCCATAGATTGCATGCTAGCTAATTCACGTTCTTGGAACGTCACTATGGAATCATGCTAAGCTAGATTTGCACAAGGACATCAAGGTGAGTTCATAACCCCACTTTTTACCGTTTTACATTTTGATAAATGTTTTCGGGGGTGGAAAGACATGCAAGTTTTGCAAAAGCACACAAGGTTTCGATAAACGAACATCACATATTTATAAACCATTTCGCAATAGGATTTCAACAACTCAAATGTTTTACGAAAAGATCATGCTAAACATACCAGTTTTATAAAAACATAGGTGTTTCTCGAAACATGCATGAGTTTTATAACATGGGCTAGGCCTAGTAACACAAATGATATGGGCTACGCACAATAACCCGAATGACATGGGCTAGGCCCAAGGACATGGGCATGGCCCAAGGACACGGGCAAGGCCCAAGGACACGGGCAAGGCCCAAGGACATGGGCAAGGCCCAAAGACATGGGCTAGGCCCAATAACACACACATTATATGTTAACTAGGGTATGGTTAAGCTATGGAATGAATTCTTCGATCATGTGCGAATAGGCGCTAACTTAGGCACCATTAATCCTTTTAAGGACCAAGGAACAAAAGGGGTAGATCTATCGGGTACGAGCGAGCCCCACTCACCGGTCCTTGTGTGACCACTTAGAGTGCTTTCGTGTCCCAGTCGAGGTTAATCGGCACTTAAAATCGTCTACCGGTTTGAGTGCTTCCTATGTCGGCACACATATTAATGTCTTAGCTACAAATTAATGATCATTAGGTTCATAGACACTTACATACCAGCTTTCAATGCTTAAAACTTTCAAATGTTTTTAAGATTCATTTAATGCAAACTCACAACACATGAATTTGCAAACTTTGGTGACGTTTTTGACTTAAACAAGTAAGGGGACAGGTTGGTCCTGCTTGTTGGTGCATGAGACTGTCGACTTCGTCTTGTATCGAGTCTTACATTGTTCATGGCACATAGTTCGAGAAAAATAGCAAAGCATGTAATTCCGCTTGAAAAGTACATGGCAGGTTCAAGCGAAATCACTTATTTCGCTTGAATTGGTTTTCTCGCTTGAACTGCATGATTTCGCTTGAATGTAATTGTTGTGATTTCGCTTGTAATGTGATTCCGCTTGAGTTTGTTCAAGCGGAATTAGATGTCTATAAATAGGAGTGATTCCGTTTCATTTGGAGCGGAATTAGAGAAGAGTGTTTCCGACGGCGAAGCTCTGTCGAAGTGTCGTCTTGCCGTAAAATTGTTCCAGATTAATCCAAACGACAGTTAAAAGTGATATCTTGCTTAATTAAACTCATTATGTCTGTTTCCGCCTTTCATTTTGAGTAGAACACCTCTGATCGACTCATCTCGGGTCCAACAACGATCCTACAATTGGTATCAGAGCTCAGGAGGAGGAGTTCTGCAGATTTCAGCTTGATTTCATCTCATTTTCTTACTTCTACACCTTCTTTTATCATTTGAACAACTTTTCACGGATAAAATGGCCTGAATTTTTCACAACATAAGCGAAATTGTGTTTTAACAAACCCTTGAGAATATCAGACTAAAATTCAGCTAAAAAGTGACAAAAATGGACAAAAGTTCTAATTCCGCTTGAACGAATATTTTAATTCCGCTTGAAAAGTTGTTGCCATTTCAAGCGAAATAACAGGTTTAGCTTGAAAAGTGTTATTCCGCTTGAAACATCACAAGCAAAATCAGTGATTCCGCTTCAGTGTGATATTCCGCTTGAACCTTAATTTCGCTTGAAGTTGTTTGCAGGTAATCTCGCTTGAAGGTTGATTCCGCTTGGGAAGTGATTTCGCTTGAAGAGTGATTTCGCTTGAGATCTTATTCCGCTTGAAATTGTCTGTTTTGTGAAAAAGTTTACCGAATCATGAGTGACGAATTTTACAATGCATTCGCAACATCCCCGACTACTCCGGCTACCATTGCTCAAAACATGAACTTGGAAAATGAGACTGGAACTACACAAAAACCCCTGAAACTAATGAGCACTGAGGAGTATTACGGTTGGAAAGATCGGTTTGAGAACTGGGTTCAAGCTAATCACTAGAGATCTTGGGAATGTATTTTGAAGAAATATGTACTACATCGTACTGATCTGCAAGTTGAAAAAGAAATCTCTGAATTCGTTGATAAAGAACGAGACATGTACAGAGCTGAAAAGATGATGATTAGTCTACTTTAGCAAGCTATTAAAGAAGACATCTTTATACTGCTTCAACATGACAAAACTTCAAAATCAATTTGGGATGCTCTTAAAATCAAGTTTGAGGGAAGTGATAAGATGATCAAAAGTAAAAAAATCATTGCTTAAAAAAGAATTTGATTTATTTACAAGTTTGCCAGGGGAAGATACAAAGAAATTGATTGAAAGATATTGCCATTTAGTGCGTTCTATGTCATTGTTAAGCATAACCAAAGAGCGAGAGGAATGGGTTGACAAATTAGCTGATGCTTTACCTCAGAAAGAATGGGGAACATTTTTGATGATCTTAAAGAACACCGGAGTATATGATGGTTTGACGATTTCTCAGTTCATCGAGAAGATTGAGGGTCAAGATCTTGAACAACAAAAGATTGCGAGGATGAGTAATCCGAGTGGTCAACAAGATGTGAAAATGTATTACCAAGGCAATGTTCAAGACACTGAAAAGAGTCCGAAAATTCAAACTGCTTTTAGTGCTGGAGACTCATCTGAACCTGTTGATCAAAAGTCAAATAGCAGCAGTGGATTTTCTTCATATCCGAATGTTAATCCTAAGAGTTCAACTTCAAGTTTTCATTCTCAAAGTTTAAAAAGTGGAAATGGTTGTGTGATACAGTGCAACATTGCATTGAATCTTCCAGATGGTCAAAGTTTTTCTGAAGAAATTGCAAAAGATCACATGGCGTTACTTGCAACTGTGCTACAATCTTATGAAGGTTTGGTTGTAGGAAGGATCGGAAATCCTATGCTGACAAAAGAGGATTATGATCAGATAGACGCTGAAGAGATGGAGCTCATGGACATCAAATGGTGTCTAGCTAGTGTTTTGAGAAGAGCAGAAAAATTTAAAATGATCACAGGAAGAAATGATTTTTTGGATGCACATGTGTCTACTTTAGGCTTTGATAAATCTAAAATTACTTGTTTTCGATGCAGGGAGAAAGGTTATTTTAAAAGAGAATGCAAAAATCAGGAAGCTAATGGAGCAAAGAATCCTTTTGGAAAAGATGACTACTATCAAAAAGCTATATATCAACAGGTTGCTCATCAACCGCATCAACAAAAGGATTCACAAACTGCTCATGGGAAAATGATCTAAGATGCAAACAAGAAAGCCTATTTTGGTATCATTGAACAAGATGATGAGAAAATGGCTCTAGGATTCAGTTGGAACAAATATATTTCAGCTGATAGTAAAGCATGTCTAATAAATCAAGATGATGAAAAATTACCTGAAGGGTTCAGCTGGGATCAGTTTGTTGATGAGAATGGGAATTTTAAAGCCTTCATTGCAAAGATAGTTCAAGAGCCTGATTTGTTTACAGAATGGATGAAAGTAATTGGTGTTCATGTGAAGAATCAAGAAGAAGAATCTGTTTCATCCTATGAAAGTTCAAAAGAAGCAATTGTTCATGATCAAACATCATCTGATTCTGTTACTTCAGATGATAGTTCTGAAAAGACATTAGATTTTGATCAAACACCATCTGATTCTAGTTCTTCAGATGATAGTTCTGAAAAGATAATAGATTTTGATCAATCACCAACTGATGACAGTGGTGATGATGAGGAAGAAAGACATATTAATGTTGCAAAAACTCATATATCTCCTGAAAGTTTTCAATTTTATTTTGCAGATTGCTTGGAGAAGCTGAAGGAGAGACGAGCAGCAAAAGAAAAAAAGAAAATGAAGTGTGATAGTGTTGATCAAATGGAAGAGACTGTTCAAAATGAAGAAGTTAAAGCTGAAAAGGTTGTTGAAGTGGATAAAATTATCGAAGTTGAAAAGATTGTAGAAGTCATTCAGCCTTGCTTAAAGTGTTTAGAATCTTGTAAGCAATGTGCAGAAAAAGATGAGAAACTGAGCGAGCAAGAAAAGATGAAAGAACAATTATTGTTCAATCTCAACTACGTGAAAGAATCTTACGATGTTTTGAATAAAACGGTAACTGGTCTACAAAAGACTAATTCAGAAAGAGAAGATGCATTGACCATGATGAATGATGTGATGATGACAAAGCAGAAGGCGATAAATCACTACATTTAGGAATGTGCTAAGTTGCAGCAGGAGTTGGAGACAGAAAAGATTGAAAATGAGAGAATTAGACGTTTACTGCAAAGTTATTCTAGTTCTGATTATCTCATTGATCGAATTTATCCAACTGTTGCAGGATTTGAAGCATTTAAAGATGAGAAGCCAAAGAAGAAGGATACTGGTAAGAAACAGAGTGCTAGTTATAACAAGTGTTCGCCTCCGATTTGGGAAGGGTATTCTCCTAGAAAACCGAATGAGGAGCAAGTCGAAAAAGCAGTCAATATAAAGTTAAAGTCTGATATAACCGATGAATTACCAGAAAACATTGACGTCATTTTTACATCACCTGACACTGATCATGAGTCCGAGTTAATAAAAAAGGTGGTCGATCAGGTGTTGGATACAGATGAGGAGTCGGAGTTAAAGTCTGAATCAAAGTCCGAGTCTGGGTGCTTGAGTTCGTCGGTCAACAGTTCAAAGTCGTCAGTTAAACGGGTGTACAATAAAGAATTCCTGTTATCAAAATCTAATTTGAATGACGAATCAATCAAAGTGGCATATACATTGATTGATTCAGACAAATTATATTCTGATGAGGAATTTCCAGTAAGAAGTGTTAATTTTGAAAAGATCAAACAGGTTTTCAAACTTACAGAAATCAATATTTCTGAAATAAAAGATGTAAATCTTACTAAGAAACCTAAAAAATACACTTCAAGAGTTCAACAACGGTTAAACAAGAAAAAAAGGTTACGGTTCTGGTTCTGGTTTTCAAAAGAAACCAAACCATAATGGTAATTTCAAAAAGAAGAGTCTTGGATTTATTCCACCAGAAAATTATAAAAATTAAAAATATGTTCGAGATTTTAAAACAAAAATGACATTTGTTTCAAGGACAAGCTCGGAAGAAGAAGCAAAAAGCCCATTCTGGAAGCAATCAAACAGAGAATTCCTTGCCAAGAAGCAAGAGAATGTGAAGAATGGAGCAAATCAAAGAAAGGAGATAAGAACCTGTTACAAATGCAATGAAGCTGGTCACATTGCATGAAACTGTTCTCAAGTGACAAAAACAAAACAGGAAGTCTCTCAAAAACTCAAAGGAAAAGTTGTTGAGAAAAATGAACCACCAACTGAAAAATTCAAAATTTTTGAAAATTCAACATATGAAGTTGGTGAGTGTTCAAAAACTCATTTTTACAAAAAGAGAGCTAAGGACAATCAAATGTGGGTTGTTAAAAAGTTTGATGTGAAATCTGGCGATGAATCTGATTCCATAAAATCAGATGAGCCACAGGTTGAGGTTAAAGAAGAAAATTCAGTGCCTCCAATGGATGATGTTCATTTTCCACCATTGAGGGCTGAGAATTTTAAATCAAAAGTTGGGAAAGTTGAGATCTCGAATCAGTTCTATTCTGAGCAGAAAGAATATGATGTCGAGAAAACATTTAATAGAAATGTGAAAAAGATTTTTGGAAAAATGGTTGAGGGTAAAGTAAAAGGGGTAAAAGAATTTTATGAAACAAAGAAGGCAACATACACCCTGACTGAAAGTGAACTTGATAAGCTTACATCCAAGCTTGCTGAAGCTTGGATGTTTGTGTTTAATATGTAAAAATCTGGACTTGCCGGAGCTCCCAGGTTTGTAAGCGTGGAGCAGGAATCGGCATATTTCTTGGTTGATAATCTTACAAGTGGTACAGTTGGTAAAGATACAGGTGGTATTTTCTTAAATTGTTATATTTTTAAGTGGTTGATGAATGAATCTACAAGTGGTTGAAAAAATTTTCAACTGCAAGTGGTAAATCAGGGTCATTAAGTTGAACTTGATTTGACCATTCTTACAAGTGATTGTTAGGAGAACAATATGATGAACCCCTAATCTACAAGTGGTAAAATCAACAAAACTTATTTTTCGGAAAAATCAGTTTGGTTAAAACAAACTTAAGTGTTTTGAAATCATAATGAGAAAATAGTTTTGTGTAAGGGGGAGTTCTGATTGTTTATGCCAAGTGGATGGCAAATTGAAGTGATTCGATATCAATTGTCAATTTACTTGTACAGTTTGTTTTCAAATTTCTATAAATGTGTTTGCATTTTAGGGGGAGTAAGAATTTCAGAAAATCCAAAAACATTTGAAAATTTAAAAAAGGCAAAAACATGATAAAATTCAAAATGAGTTTTGTTGTCAGAAAAGAGGAAATGATAGTACATCAGTAGACAGTTACAGTATGCTAAAGAAATGTATTGATTAAATAGCGTTAAACGGTCTCACTGATGCTATGCCGATAGGTTTTTACACATTTAGTAAACTTTTTCGGGATATAAACTTAAATTCAAACTTACTTATTTCGTGGGGAACACTACTTGGATATATAGGTAACCCCTGAAATCTTGTTTGAAAGATCCCTCTTTCTGAGATACTAGGTCTTTATACTCAGTGATATCTGGGGTATTATCCCGGGACTTCTGATAATGCGGAAGCAATGGCCTAGTCCTCGGATAATACTTTACTGCTTGCTTGAAATATAGCGCCGCCCTGAGCATAAAATGATGAGACAATAAAATTGCTAATTAATGCAGTTGTAAAAAAGATCCTCTAAAGGGGACCCACCAAAAGTCGAACTGTCATCTCTTTGCTGAACGGAAGTTCTGACCTGAGCTCTCACGATTTCGCAATTAACCCCTTACAGATATCATCTGTGGTATACTCACCTGTAAGACTGAATATTGAGATCTGGATACGGGAGTATATTCAAGAGGTGGGACACATGAATGAGTTTAAGTCCTTAATACACCTAATTCATATCCTGAATCAGTTGAAATTTCTGTGAGAATTTAAGTGGATCAGTATATTGGCAATCTAAGTGAATTGTTTAATTCTTTATGTGTATCTAAGCTCAACGGTACTTGTAACTTGTCAAAAACTGATATGATCCTCTTACACAAACTCACAAAAATATTGTTTGTATATATTTCTTTACTGCTTTTCATTTCATTCAAAATTCAAAAAGATTTTAGTGTGTTTTAGCAAAATTTTTGAAAAATCCAAAAGATTTTTGACAACTGATGTTGGAGAGCTAATTTTCAAAATTCCAAGTGCTAAACATGATGAGCATGTGGTGAGGAGAAGTGTGTGTCTAAAATGAAAAAAAAATTAAAAAATTTACCTACAAGTGGTTCATCAGAAATTATCATTGATAAATCATTCTGGCTTATTTTGAAGAGAAGTTTGGATAGTTAAATTTGTAAATTGTTAAATTTGTGAAATTTACTTTTGGGTAGAGAATGTGCAGGTTTTTGTTATAGAGAGACAGGTTCTGATACCTAAGGGTTTTGTGATTTCAAAACCCAGACTGCTATCCCAGCATATTATAAATGGGAGTCTGAAGACATTTGAGTAGACGAGATTGTTCGAGAAGAGTATGTTGGTGCTGATGAAGAAAAGGAGCGATCAGACTGATAAAGACTGAAGACGTTGAAGACTCGACACTTTAAGACTCGTCAACATTCGAGGGGGAGTCTGTTGGTGCATGCGTCTGTCGACTTCGTCTTGTATCGAGTCTTACATTGTTCATGGCACATAGTTCGAGAAAAATAGCAAAGCATGTAATTCCGCTTGAAAAGTACATGGCAAGTTCAAGCGAAATCACTTATTTCGCTTGAATTGGTTATCTCGCTTGAACTGCATGATTTCACTTGAATGTAATTGTTGTGATTTCGCTTGTAATGTGATTCCGCTTGAGTCTGTTCAAGCGGAATTAGATGTCTATAAATAGGAGTGATTTCGTTTCATTTGGAGCGGAATTAGAGAAGAGTGTTTCCGACGGCGAAGCTCTGTCGAAGTGTCGTCTTGTTGTAAAATTGTTCCAGATTAAACCAAACGACAGTTAAAAGTGATATCTTGCTGAATTCAACTCATTATGTCTGTTTCCGCCTTTCATTTTGAGTAGAACACCTTTGATCGACTCATCTCGGGTCCAACAACGATCCTACACTGCTTACAAACTCTTTTGGGCTAGACCCACTTATGCTCGTGCGAGGCACGAAGACTCAGGGACTGTATTGTCCTACATACAAAGTATTATAACACGAAGTTTTCAATTGACATGCAGAGAAAATTAGTTTTGATACGTTTTCTCAACAACTTTTAAACCAGTCAACAAAAAGATTTATTTTAAATCTTTTACAAAATAAACTAAGAACTCTCTTAACTTTATGTTGATTTTTCGCATGTTTCTTTCTCAGGATGCATAAACAAACTATGGAACGGTTGGAATAGGAGAACCCATGGGAATTAACGTACTTAGCAGGCGTTCATTTGTAGAAGTCTTAGCTCAATTACTTCCGCTGTGCAATGAAGATACCATTCGGATCACTCTCGGCTCTGATGTAATCGATTTATCGGGGTATTAGCTCAGGTAAATATTCTTAACCTATTTTTCCTATACGGGCTTGGGATACGGTAAATTATTACCGCTTGGTCAGGTATGGGATCATATGCCGGATTATGGCTATAAAATCTTCATAACCCGTTTTAATCTGTTTTGTCAGATAACTTAAACAATGGGGGTTAACGCGACCGTGTCCTGGATATCCACGACTCATTTAAGTTACTAATGGCCACGACCAAGCACGGGGTGTAGGCATACACCCGACAAATGTTTTCTTACCCACAAGTTGGGGATAACTCCTTTGTGGGTTTAAGTAGTGTGTCGGTTAATCATGACTCAGTGTTTAGTACTGGGCCCCATATGTATTGACAGGTAAGTAAAACTGTATACAAGATCATTTTGAATTGTCCCAAGTTATTAAATGATTTTCATGTGCCTTGTGCACTTAAATCAATTTTGAAATATTTTCAAAATGTGTCGGTTGATTGTATTTACCAGTGAAATCTGACGTATTTTCAAAAGATTAAATTACAGGTGCAAATACGTAAATAGGCCGGAAGCTGCTCGGTAATGCTAGAAGAGGATTTTGCAAATCCTTTGCATAAGCCTAGTAATCTGTTTATCTCTTTTGTACATTTTATGATCCGCCTGTGGATTTTTATTACAAACAAGTCTGTATTATTATTTTGAACTTTCGGACACTTACATTTGTAGTAATATTTTAGCTCCAAGACTTCCGCAGTGCTATCTGTGATTGTTTGACTATAATGATACAAATCTTACGTTACGAACTCCCCAACCGGGCCCACCGGGTTTGTGGTTGAAATATCAGGGTGTGACACAAAATAAAAAACAAAGTATCATAGTGTGGCTAATCGTTATGTAAAGCCACATGAATTTTGTAGTTTTAGGTGTGACTATTGCTTCATCATTGGTGACACATATTCCTTCTATACCCAAGACTTGTGCTATCATTCTACCACACAAACAAAAAACAAAGTAAAATAGTGTAGCTAAACTATGTGAGGCCCTATGAAATTTCGTAGTTTTATGTGTGACTATTGCTTAATATTTGGTCACATATATTTTTTCTTTATCCATGATGTTTAGTATCATTTAGTCACACAAAAAAAAAAAAAAAAGGAACGGTACAGTGGCTAATATGTAAGGTCACATGAAATTTTCTAATTTTAAGTGTGGCTATTGTCTAAACTTTAGTCACACATATATAGTGTGGTTCTGTGTGGCCGTTTATGTGTAATTAGCCATCTTAGTTTCAACTTTTTTTTTTATATTTTTATAAATAATTAAAAACAATATTAAACATGAGATAACCTAAAATACAAATGATATTCAAAATAATAAATCAAAATCTTTACATAAGTTTCCAACTTAAATACTAAAAATCCAATTGTTTGTTGGGTTTTACCTTCTTCTTCAGTGCGTCTTTTATCAACATATCTAGTGTAATAAATATTTCTTTAGCTTCTTAGCAAGTGTAGTTGAGGTGTTTTCTCTTTGAATGGTTGGTGGATCTAGCATCTGGAGAAACAAAGTGAAATAAAAATCAACGCCGGAGACATGGACCTTGAACTGGGCACGGATGCCATCACATTAGTATTTGGCAAGGAAAGAGGTGGATTTTAAAAGGGACCAGCTATGGAGTGACTTCCAAGGGATATAGGGGATATGAACTGGGCACGAATGTTACGACATTCTTTTCATAAAAGTGAAACAAAAATCAACGCTAGAGACCTGGACCTTGAACTGGGCAAGGATGCCATCACATTAGTATTTGGCAAAGAAAGAGGTGGATTTTAAAAAGGACTAGCTATGGATTGACTTCTAGGGGATAATGGCATTTTCCTTGAGCAGGAAGATCAACAAAGGAATGAATTACAAAAGTTGAGTTTGAAATTCAAAATGAGAGAGATGAGGCTGAGAAAAAAGAACAACAATTTCATGCCCTATCCAAGTAGATGGCACACACCAAGGAAACACTTAATGAATTTTTAGCTCATTTGGCTGCATAAGGACTGCAATTACGAAACTCCCAATCTTCGGCAAATGACATGTCACCAACACAAGTAAGTGAGTTATTTTATTGACAAGTTCATGCTTTAACATTTTCCCCTTTGTCTATACATTTTGTAGGTAAAATCTATAGACAATCATCTTATTTCTAATGACAGTACTAGTGCTACCAAGTATAAAATGGTGCCTAAGGAAATGGTAATTCTTTTTTACATAATTTTCCATGTGATTGCTAATTTTCCATAACCTTTCAAATTGAATTGTAGGTCAATTCTGTGGATGACAATCTTGGAACTCAGGACAAAACTAATGCATCATGTAAACCAAGGCAAATAGAAGTGGTGCAGAAAAAGAAGCTAACAGTGGTAAATATTTGACAATTTTATTATTTTAACATTTATATAAGTTTACATAACCTTCTTAATCGAATGTTTTAGGGTATGTATAAGCCTCCACTTCATGATACTCCATCTCATTTGGAACCAAAAGAAGATGTCCCACAAGTATGTATTGCGCGAAATGTACACATATACATGGACTTTGACTTTATCATGTTAAGACGACCGTATTTATAATTAAAAAAGTATATGATAACTGTTATTTCTTCCCACAACATATCATTGACTTCTATTGGCATCGCCTTCCATGCTTGAAACCTGAATCCGACATGTTCTCCGACAAGGTCTCCCACAAAAACATGGAAATTTAGATCTGCATTCCCCAGAAAACCTACCCAGTTCATCAAATGTAATTTTGTGTTTTCTACCACCAGAGTTTGTAAATGTTGTATGTAGCTTTAGTAACCTAATCAACCCCCACATATTTGTTTTCGTTTTTGGTAAACTAAGATCCAGATTCATGTCATCACTTTCACTTTCCTCTATTGAAAAGTTATCATCTCCTTCTTCGTAATTGTATTGCCCATCCATCAATTTAAGTTCACCGTCCATGAGTTTCTTGAATGTTGTGAACGAAATTTCCAAAAATGAGCTTCTAGTGAATGAATAATTATTCGAGGAACCGAAACAATTTTACATGAACTTTGAAATCGGATTTTGAAATCAAATAAACCAAAGTTTGGTTATGGGATTTGAAATCGGAGTGGTTAGGGTTTTGGGGAATTTCTCTCAATGAATGCACTCGGCAGTTTTGGGGAACTTTTCAATTCAAGATCTTTCTAAAATCTCAATTATTAGCATTGTAGCTTTTCTGGGATCCCGCCATGTATTTTTTTTGGGGGGGGGGGGGGAGGGGGGGCTTTTAAACCAAACTAAAATTAATTTATGGTTTCAAGAATATATTTTTAAAAAACAAAAGCTAATTAAATTAACTTTAGTTTTATAAAACTCTATAATAAAAGTACTTAAAATATTACATAAATGAGGCTAGGAGTTGGCTACAAAGTCCAAATTTTCTAAAAAGTGTAAACAGTCATAAAACACCAAAATGTAAACCATAAAACATACTCAAATCCCACAAATAACAAAATGAAGATTACTAAAACATCATATATGTGGGTTGTGTTTTGTGGTTTGGAGGGTAAGGCTTTGATCATCAAATGACAAACATTACTGTGTTTTATGTTGATTATCATGTTGTGTTTTATATTCATAATGCTATGATTGTGTATTTGAACTTTTTATAGACTATTATGGTTTGAATATAGTGTTTTAGTACTCTTCACTCTGTTACTTGTGGGTTTTAGATGTGTTTTATTGCTGAAATTATATTGTTTTATGACTTTTTACACTTTTTAGGAAATTTGGACTTTGTAGCCGTTCCCACCCACATAAATGAATACTTATTAAATAAAATGCCTAAACCATATAATTAACTCCTAATAAAAGAATACAATTTTTTTTCTAAAATCTCATTTGTTACTGTTGATTTTTTAATAATTCCACCATTGTAATTTTGGGGGCGTTTTAAACTAAAGTAAAATTAACTAGTGTTAGACCCCCCCTCCCCCCGATGTGGGGGTGTATGATAATGACAATTAACCATCTAAAAACCAATTACAAAATTTGCATAAGAGTTAATGTATTTTTTCTTTCGCATTACGTTGCAGAACGGTGAATCCAGAGTATTTAAATCATAAACATACTGTTAATGGTTGTTACATACTGTCATTCCTAATACATACGATACAAAACTTAAACCTAAACGAAAAACCTATTACAACTATAAGATAACAGTTTTACAAAAATAAGCAAACCAACCGAATTTTTTGGTAATACAAAAATGTTACTTTCGAATACATAACAATTTGATAACTAGCTCTGAAACGTTTTTCTCACACAAGGCTTTCATACAAAAATTTCAACCTAAACAAAAAAAACTTATTACAACTAGAAGGACTATACTTTTACAAAGATAAGCAAACCAATCGAATTTTTATATAATTCAAAAAATGTTACTTCCAAATACACCATACTTTCATAACTAGCTCTGAAACGTCTTTCTTCGACTTCCACATGAGGCTGGAAAATGTGAATCATATCTTGGGTTAGTGATGCTATCGCGTTTTCACTCGACTCTGCGTTGTGGGTCAGTGATGCTGTCGCGTTTCCTTGCATCTATACATGTTGGCCTGTATTACAAGCAGCTATGTAATCCCCGCCAATTCCAATATATCATCCATGACATATATCGGTGAGATGAAGCGCATACTGAGTTTGATATAGTGGTTTCACAAATATTCTATGAGGCACAAAGGAAGAAAATAAGCTTTCTATGATAAAAAAAATATATCTTTGAAACCATATATTCACCGAGAGTAAATCCGTATGTGTTGTAGTTGATCATTGAAGTTTCAGCTACCAGACTGTTCTTCTACAACACAAACATTAGGATTCTCATGAGTCTCCTTTTGTGCCTGATAGAAGCACATATTCACCAACAATAATTCTATGTGTGTGCCTGTTGACCTACAAAATAATAATGAATTACCCGTTAGAATTACTAAAGACATGTAACAATTAAAACGATAAGAAGTATGCTTACCATAAGGAATCAACTATGGCACACGCATCCACGATGGACCTCTGAATCTGAAATACGTACTCAAGTCGCCAGGCAATAACGACACAAACAAACTTCTGCATACGTTGTAACAACCTATTGCGTAAATGCCAACAAAAGGTATAGGTTACACATGGATATATATGTCCAACAAAAGAAATACACAACCTTCCAAAAACAATCTTAAGGCGTACCATCATATACTCACACACAAACTTAATTAAAATAGTATCGGACAACTAAATAGCCATCCTCTTAGACCGATTAAACATTAACAAAGCAAGACCCGACAAAGTATGCTTGCACAAAGCATCATAGAACCCAAAACATCACCAAACAACATTAGACATGAACCGTCTCCGCAAACTAGAGATTAATCGATAAACCCAAAACAACATCAGACATGAACCAAAAACATTAACAAAGCAAGACCCAACAATCTAAACAGTCTCTCCAAACTAGAGAGTAATCGATGAACCCAAAACATCACCAAACAACATTAGACATGAACCATCAAAAGCAATCGATAAACCCAAAATATCAACCGACTATATAAAAACCTAAAATACATCTACCTTACAGAAAAAGTTAACACTAACCAAACCGTCACTCAAAACCTAGCTCCGATAACATTATTAACAAACAAACCCAGCAAACTAAAAGTCAGAAAGACAGAATATTCGTCCGTAAAAATCTTTCTATTGTTTACACTACTAATCAGTAATCACTAATCTGCAAGTAATCATAAAGGGAATACAAATGCACAATTATAGTTTTCTTTAGATTTTCCATTTGTGAATGATTTTCAGTTTGCTCGTTTAGAATCCCATAAGTTAATTAGTATCATTCCTCTACTAGTTTTTTGTTCAACAAGTTTAATAATTACAAGTGTCATAGTGCATTACGTATAAAATAAGTTAATTTAGAAGTAATTTGTTAAAGTTTATAAATAAATATCTTTTACGTAAAATAATCATATGTGTCATACAAATTAACACTTTTAATCTATTAAACTCAATAAATTAAAAATAAATACCAATATTAATCCAATCATGAATAAGGATGAAATGTATGTTGATAGGAATATTGAGAAGCCTCCACTAGCAGCGATTCAATAAGTGACTGATAGATCTAATATCATGGGATCCACATCATCCCTAACATGCCAATATTCTTAATAATATTTATTGACAATTTGTACCATGTTCTACAATCACATTACCAATTATTTCGATGTCTCTACATCAATAATTTATTTCTTTTAATCTAACGTTTTTTTAAATAGATAACTGTTTTTATAATTGTCACAATATTATTTCGTATATTCAAATAAAAACTATACAATTTCCCCCATAATATAACGGTCTTTTTCTTATTGTGTTGTAAGTATATTTTTTTTATTTCGTATATTCAAATAAAAACTATACAATTTCCCCCATAATATAACGGTCTTTTTCTTATTGTGTTGTAAGTATATTTTTTTTAATGGTAAAGAATCTTATGTGTAAACTCACCCTACTCGGGCTATGTCCAAGGTCGACTCCTCGACCACCATGAGATCGTGCCCCCTGATGGACGGGAACCGAATGAAATTCGTAAACCCTCTCCCCCGTCAGGTTCGAACCCGGATTAAACCATGATTCGTCCCTTCACCCAGATGTCCCTCGGAAATGGTCAAAGCAGAATCGAATCTGCGTCTTCACTAGAGTGGACGGACCTTTTTGACCACTGAATCAACATCTAAAGACATTGTGTTGTAAATATTAATAATGAAATTAGAATAATTTCATAAGAATTGCAGTTTTACACATACCGATATATCATATTGTTATCTATGTTGAAAAGAAACGTGCTTGTGTGTAAAAGCTATAATGGAATATTATAACTACATGCCACTAAAACCAAACCTTAAATCTAAATATGCAAGAAAATAATTCAAAGTTAGAGCTAGCAACTCTTCATCATGATGAGGAACATATAACCCAAGACCCTAACATTCAATTCACCATGGGTGATGAGAAAAACCGAGTAACTGATCAACTATAGTCATCTTTTAAGTATTGCTTTCAATAACACGATTTATGATTGATAATGATTATGTGTATAGGGGATGATTCAAATGAAAACCACTTTTAATGCGAAAACTCGAAAACTAATTAAAAAAGCTTAAAAAACAAACCATTTTTTTTACAATTTTTTTTATTAAAAATCTTTAGTTTTTGTATATAAAAAAAACTATTTTTTCAAAAAAAAAAAAAATCGTAGTGCACATGTGTAATAATACACATGTGTAGTACACATGTGTAATAATGTAGTACACATGTACACATGTGCACTACGACTTTTTTTTTTTTTTGAAATTTTTTTTATATACAAAAAATAGCGAAAATTGGTAAAAAGAAAAAAAAAATTGGTATGTTTTTTAGACTTTTTTAGTTAGTTTTCGAGTTTTCGCGTTAACTAGTGGTTTTCATTTGAATCTTCCCCTATATATCTCCTAAAACTCTTTAAAGTCTAAATTATATATATGTACATATATATATTTTCTTTTGAACGGCAAAATCACTTTATATATGTATATATATATATATATATATATATATATATATATATATATATATAAAGCCAGCAAGAAGCTGAGAGAAACAAACAAACGGAAAAACCAAAACAAACAAAAAAAAGCCGTTACAAAATGCCTATAATATCAAAAGTTTCCCAGTTTTCCCAGGAAGGCTTGATGAGTTTAGATCGATTGCAAATCCACAAGAAAGCGTCTTCCTTCACAAGTTCCGTAGTCTTTCTGTATAGGGATAAAACAGTCTTCAAAAACCTTGGCGTTCCTGGCACTCCATATTCTCCAAACCGTGGCATTGACAACCATATGAACCAGTTTTTTCCACACCCTCCCGTCCGGGGACTCTTTAATGTAATTAACAAGAGCCGACAGGGATGGGCATTCTTGAGGAAACTTTATCCGAACCCAAGTCATCACATTCCACCATATGCATTTAGCCCATAAACAGTGAAAGAAAATGTGATCTGAGTTTTCAATACCAATACGAATACCACAACGAGGACAAGAAACATCAGGCATCGGGATTCCCCTATGGGCTAGGCCTTCCCTGGACGCAATCTTTCCAAGTAAAGCTCTCCACATCAAGAAATTAGATTTAGGTGGAGCCCAATTGTTCCATTCGAACCCCATAATGCTACTCGAATCGGTCCCCAAAGTTCCTTCAATATCAAGACGAACTTGTTTGACTGAAAAGGGCTCGTCCTTATCATTCTGCCATTTCTAGCTTTCGTCCTTCATAATCAATTGTCATTAATATTAATGCCCAGCTAATCAATTCCTGATTCATGCAGCCAATATCCTTCCAAACCCCAGGAACCGATTTTTTAATAGGGATAAGCTGATCTGCGATGTTGTTTTTGTGGACCGCCGCTACTACTTCGGCCCAAAGCCGGTTCGGTCACCACCATTTCGTTAACATTGCAAGATTAAAATCCTTGATTCTCCCAACCCCTAAACCGTCAGCCTTCTTCGACCTCACCATTAATTCCCATCGTACCCATCTAAGTTTCTTTTTCTTTTTCGTGTCCGTTATACCTTAAATAAAATCCCTCCTTATCCTATCGATCCTGTTAATAATACACTTAGGGGCATAGAATAGAGACAAATAATAAAACGGAAGGCTACCCAGAACCGACGTAGCTAAGGTCAGTCTACCAGCAAACGAGAGGTCTCTCGCTTTCCATTTAGATAATCTTGCCTTTACCCTGTCAACAACTGGATACCAAAATTTAGCTCTCTTCATGTTCGCCCCAATAGGAACTCCCAAATACAAAAAAGGCAGCTCCCCAGCTTCACAATTCAACATTCTTGCCATCCGAGCGACCTCCACCTTTTCAACTCCGATCCCAAACAACTTACACTTTCTGTGATTAACTTTCAGACCTGTAACCAGCCCCAACCACCTCAAAGACGATTGAGCATCACTATATTTTGTTCCGACCATGCACCTATAAAAAGGACATCATCTGCATAGCATAAATTGGAGATTAACGGCCCGCCATTGGGAAATTGAATTTGTTGGGATTGAACCCTACCAGAGGAACAGATGATAAAAGCCAAAACTGGGTCAGAGCAGTGGATCCAGAATAAGCAGCTGTTTGCACTAAAGCTTTCCCCTTGACAGTGGTTATCTAACAACTGACCGACCTCAAAGCACTGCTCAATAGAACAACTGTCACCAAAGTACTGATGAAGATTAAAGACTTAAGCTCAATCTACTGATGAAATCCAAGCACTGTTGGAGAATCAAAGCACTGCCCATTCAAGGTCTGATCAACCTTTGAGGAAAGCAGTGATGGTCAACATCAGTGGTTACACTACAACAGTGGAATGAAGAATCAATGATTATATATCAGTGGTTAGAATGTATTCAGTGTCTGTATGCCAGTAGTTATAAGATCAGTGGTTAGAGTTAGTTAGTTTGTTAGATGTCACTTTCATGGTGACGTCAGCAAAGATGCTTTAGTGGTTTGATCTGTACTATAAATAGAACAGTCTGTACTGTTCTATTCAAGGAGTTTTCTCCTTCAATCCAGCCATCTTGTACGATCAACCAGTGAGCTCATGCTGAGGGGGAGTTTTAGTATGTAAGCATTGTAATCTTCATGTTTTTGCAATCATTCGACTTATTGAAGAATATATGTTTACTGAAAACTATTTCTCTCTGATTGTGTTGTAAAGTTTGTTTCCATTTCTGCTGCATTTGATCATTTATTATTCATCCAATTCTTCATTAATCTCAAACAAACACAATCATGAAAAGCCTCAGATCCTAACAATTGGTATCAGAGCTTGGACAGTCAAATTCGATCTAACAATCAATTTGACATAACAGTTCAGCTCAAAATTCATTGATACTAAGGTTGGTCGTATTCGTTGAAAAACAGAGTAACGATTAATCACGTCCAAAGTTGATTATTCAAAAACTATGAAAACAACCAAGATGTTACCTATCACATAGGAGTCACGTAACACTGGAGTATCATGAATCAAATCATTATAGATTCAATGTTCATGTTGAGAAACTATGATGATACCATCATGGCTGCTGCTAAGGTGTCACCTCATGTTGACGAAGGACTGTGTCTGATAAAAGCATTAGTGTCTTCGTTAATATAAAAAGAGGTATCATAAAACTTTAGTTATTAGATCTTATATGTTGAAAAATAGGTTGAAAATCCTCAAAAAGGATCAAATCAATTTTGTTGAAATACTATAAGAAAATTAGCAGTCACAGAATATACATTAAACATAACTAGGGATCAACTCCAAACTTCTGGTAGAAAATACCAGAGTTGTTAAAAGGAGGTGGAATCTATTCAAATCACTTGTGATAAAAGAGTAGGATCCTACAAAGGTTATGTGTTGGTATTTAGAAGTCCAGATCATGAGTAATGTGAAATTTGGCATAGGCTTGTGCAAAAATAACCAAATATCTCAAAACATTGCTGAAAAATGATTTTGGAATTAAGTATTCTTTCCTTAAAACTCTCCCAGAAAATGCTTCAGTACTTATCCATGGAAAGGGTATAAAGGGAAAGAAGAAAAATCACAAAAACTCAAAAGTGTGTTTATCTCAAAACTTTTGGGATCAAAAGAAAGGGAGCATAAATTCAAAACACTTGAGAGTTCACTGGTTAGTACTACAAAATGAAAACCAATATAAACTCACATCCATGCTTAACCATTTGCTACAAATCAGCTGTGTGCAGTCATTAAGTCAGGGGAGTTCAGGTAACAAAAGTATCACCAGTTATGTACCATACAAGAGGACTAGATAAATTTTTCAAGATCATCACATTGTAATTAGGACTATAAAAGATTTTCAAAACCATAGTGATCAGGGTCCTCACAGTTATAATTATCTGACAAGGAAATGGTAGTAAACAGTGGTTATGAAATTTTGGCTCAAACCACTGACCAGTTCCCTAAACTTAAGAATACAGTGACTCAGACCTAACTAAAGGTTAGATTGTTTTTGGAATATACATCAGATCTTTTTGATTTTGTTCTCAGAAAACCTTTCTTTTTGTGACAATGTTTTTTTTTTTATTTCAGGATATATTATTCTTCATTTTTCTTAAAAATGATATATTTTGTACTTTTGCTGGTTTTTTATAGTAAAAGTTCAAACTCCTGTCAAGATGTAGAACCCTTTTATTTTTAGGGTGATATATTCCTTGAAAATGAATCTAAAGGAGATGCTGTTATATTTGAGTCATTTCATTCATGAACTCAAGTTCAAATCAGTAATCAAAGTTGATTGTTAACAACCTGCAAAAATTTTGGTTGTACATGTTTTATTCTAAAAATTATAAAAAAATTAAAACACAAAATGTATGGTCAAAGTAAATTATGGTAATCATCTGGGATACTTAACCACTGCCTAGATCTAAAGTGTTTTAAAGCAAGGGCTGGGCATGTGGAAAACTTTCATTAAGCTTCCTGTAAACCCTGCTGCTATGTTAATATTGATAAATTTGCATTTAAAATGTCTCTTTGTCAAGAAATTAACTCTGCAGGTATTTCACTTTCATCACCAACAGATGCTGAATATGATAGTGTGATTCTCATAACTCAAAATCACCTTCTTCATCAGAGCAGCAGTTGTCCAAAACAATTGTCAAAGTTTATCAACTGATGCACAACAGTGTTTGACCAAAGTAGCTTTCAAATCCTTACCATTACTTTTTCCTTAACCACTGTTGATTAACTCCATCAAAAATGGTTAAAAGATCATCAGTGTGTCCATCCCATTCTTCATATCCTCTCACCATCATTTCAAACAGTTGTTGGATCATCAAAAGTCACCAACAGTTGTTAGCTCAGATGAGTTACATCTGCAGCCTCACCTTCTGTACATAAAATCCTTTATAAACCTCATCCATTTTACCAAATACCTGGCAACTTCATTTGAAAAAGGGATTTTTACAAAAAGTCATCCTAAAACAATTGTCCTTTCCTTGGCACCCTATCTTTCCATCAACAAGTCATGTACCATGGGGTACTAAAAGACAGAAAGTTGGATGGTTGTCATGTAAGAGGAGTTTCAACAGTTCAGGGAAAACAAGTCTGAAAACTTGTACCACTACCACAGGATGAGAGTCAAATTGGTGAAAAGTGGTCCCTTAAAAACATAGCATATGTTGGAGCATAGTTGTCAAGGTTCTTGCTATTCAGTCCAAGCACTAACAGTAGATGTTGTCACAACCATTGATTGAAGAATATTATGATGCTGTTGCAAGCTGAAAAGTCCAGTTGTTTTGGTCACTTCAAAATATGTTATTGGATTTTGATATAATTGCTTAAAAGACTTATTTTATGCAGGACAGTCAAGTAGCTGAGATATATCATTAAAGATTCAATATCTCCTTGGTCCATCATCACCTAACATCAGACATCACTTTGTGAGGGATTGCTATGGAAAATGTTTGATTTATCTGTCTCATGATCCAACTAAAGGTCAACTGGAAGATGTGTTAACTTAAAACATTAGTCATATCTACCCCTGAAAAGTTAAT
>JARYGA010056563.1:0-30124 GCA_030545235.1 Helianthus tuberosus | reverse complement strand
CCAATGGATTTTGTGTCATTTAGATACTAAACATGTTGGATTATAATAATCAAGGAAGGACAAGGTATGTCCCCCTCATGGGGACGGTTTGGTTAAAGGGGGGGGGGGGTCTAGTTTGATTCCAACCAGCTAGTTAGACATTAGTTAGGTTAATATAGTTAAGTTTAGGGATTAACCCGGTTAGTGGTGTGTCATGCCTTACAATGGGGGTTAGGGTATTCAGGGACCCTAACTGGCTCAGAAAAAGATGAATAATGAAAATAACAATATTTTCAGGTTCCGGGTAAAGTCCGGTTGTTCGGTTGGATAGTAATCCGTTAAAGTGCTTAACAAAGCTTTAAAGTGTCGTTATAATTATTTTAGTGACACAACTTATCCTTGACACTTTGGAAGGTGTCTAGTAACATTTTTCTCATGTTTTGGCACTTTATTAGTTAGCTAAAAGCTGAATTTTTATGTAAAGTGCTGAGTTTTTGTGCTTAGAGCACGTTTTAGGCACATCCGGTCATTGTAACTTATTCCTAGAGACGCAGTTCTACAACCCTTGTATCCCTACACTCACCACTAGTGTAGCAAAATATTTCTGGCTCCTACGGGCCTTAGAGGCAGTGTCTGCCTGATGCTGGCTTTATCAGCATGTTCAATAGGTTATCCGTTTATAGTGCTACTGTGCTTTTTGTGCATCATGTTTGTCACTAAGGTTCAGCATGTAAATAATGTAGTGACGGCAAGTAAAGTATGATGCAAGTAAGTACATGTATCAGTATTCAAGTAGCAGTTTATTCACAAGTTCAAGCAAGCACAGTAATTAAGCAGTAATTAATTATTAATTAAGTCGTACGGATACCTGGTTTAGTGAAGGGTTGTCACAGTCGCTACGGTGTCGACACTCGTCCACAAGCTGCTGCGAGAAGTCAGATTCTTGAGATTGTAACCGAGTTTGTAGACGCCTTAAGAAGCGATGTTGAAGGACTTTCTTCTTTTGCTGGGCAGATAAAGGAATTGAAATGTAAGTTACTAAATGGAGCACCAGCTGATGATGAAGCCAACAATGATAACTATGCTACTGTTGAAGAATTGCTTGGTGTTTTCTTTAGATGGGGATGTAACTCTCAACAATCCAGACGGGATCAAGAACAAAGGATGCGGCAAACGTCGACGCTTGTGTAGACCAGCTCAGGACGCAACGAGCAACTCTACCGTCAAACCTCCCAAAACACCTAGGCTTTGCCGAACATGTATGAAGTATGTGACTGGACATGATTCAAGAAATTGCAAGAAAAAGAAGAAGAAGAAGAAGAAGAAGCAATCGGCTAACGAGGATGAGGAGTCAACCTCTGGGAGTCAGGAGTCCACTTGATTTGGTATCTCTTTTGATGCGTGTGCTGTGTGTGTTTTGAAAACTTTTATATTAGGCTTACCTTATGATGCCCACTTTTTGGTCTCCATTTTAGTGGAGCGCAAATAAACTTTTATCATCATTTTTGTATTTCTTGGGCTGCTTTTGTACATGCACATGTTTGCATGTGTAGTTTATTTGAAAATGGATGCACATGCATATGTTTACATGTTTTATCAGACATGTTAGGATGTATGTAGGGTTGGTATGTAGTTTGGTTATAGCATGCGCTATTTGGTTTTCAGTTTAATTGACCATCTTTACTGTCTAATGATTATGGTTTATTTATATATGGTGGAGTTTTCCACCGCCATTATGAAATGATATCCACAATGTTTGTGTCAAAAGTAAATTTTTTTATCCGTATTTTTTTGCATGTTACATCTTATGTATATCATTACCGAAAAAATGACCTATTTCGTTACAAAAATC
Source organism: Helianthus tuberosus (assembly GCA_030545235.1). Taxonomy (NCBI): domain Eukaryota; kingdom Viridiplantae; phylum Streptophyta; class Magnoliopsida; order Asterales; family Asteraceae; genus Helianthus; species Helianthus tuberosus. The sequence continues at coordinate 28,293 of JARYGA010056563.1, read as the reverse complement.
AGTACAAAAAAATGTAACCACATATATTAGAAAGTAGTATTTTTTTTTACAAAACACAAACCGTTTTTTCTTAAAGAGATATATAGTTAGCGATTTAAGTTTTTTTTTTCTTTTTTAAAAAAGCAATATATCTGGATGAATATTATTTGTTATTGTAACAAAATTTTATATTTTATACATAAAGTAACAACTTTTTATATGGTCAAGTAGTAGATACATTTTGATAGAATAAATATAACAGGATGTATTTTTTTGTTACTTTTTCCTTTTTATCTGGTGTTGCATTTAATTAGTCATTAATTTTCATATCTAATCACCACCATCCACCCCTTAAAGCTTATTTTTTTCATTATATATAGTTTCAGCATAGATAATATGTACATCCACAAACCATTCTTAACGACTTATCACACACAAAGCATAACAATGCACAAGAGGCCATCCGCGGTTTCCAAAGTTCCGGACGTTGAGGTCATTGATCTCACACCTGGAAAAAATGAATTTACTAATATCGGGAAGACATTTCGAAAGTATGCATCAACTCCCCCCAGGGGCGGCGTTGTGCATGAAAGATACCCTATAGACCCTTTGCCCATGCATATGCTTAGGAAGATTTTTACTGGTGACGGAGACACCCGTGAAAAGAGAAGTAACTTTTGTTCGACCCCAAAGGTGGAACCCCATCCGAAGCCTATGGCGCGAGCAATACCCAAAAACGAGCCTAGTGTTACCCCTACAGTCAGGACGGAGCCAAATGTAGTGCCTAAGGTTGAACCTTTTGGGTTTGACACACACACTACCGGTAATGTGATGCCTAGCAATGAGCCTACACTGTACCCAACAAACAGACCTGTTGATGATCCCAAAACCAGCGATTGGGTTGATGATGTCTCGTGGATGAGTGAAATTGAGTGGGATTCATATTTCCCAATAAATATATCAGTTTCCCCCGTCCCACCAAACCCATGCTAGTGTAAAAAGTGGTTCACATGAAGAAGGTCAAGTAGCAACCTCCCCTGTCCGAAGAAAAAGTTGTAGTCATGGTATTGTTGTTGTGTTTTTTTTAATTATATTGTTTTGAAGTTTTATGTATGTATTTAGCTTAATTAGAAATCAGGTTTAAGGGGGGGGGGTGTAGTATCAGGTTATCAACATTAACTAAGAAGCAATGTGTGTGTCTACTGATTTTGTCATTTTTATTGGTGTAATCCGTAATGAAAAAAAATTTGGTTTGTGTGTTGTTACTTCTTTTTTGGGTGGTCTTTTTTGTGTTGTTGGTTACATAATGAAAAAAAAACAGTTTTTAGGGTTAGGTCCCCACGTCACTCAAAAAAATAAAAAATAAAAAAAAGAAAGAAATGTATCAAGGTGGGTAATGACAAAACAATATGTTATTATAGTGGACCCACAGACACACCCCCAAGTATGTTATTCATTAGTACAGATCCTTCTTGTAGATCCATAATCCCTAGCATATTCAAATATTTCATTTTCTTATCTCCTTTTTTCTTTACAATTCATCTACCTCTCTAAAAAGATGAAAAAAGTGTTCACGTGGGAGGATTGCTACCATCCGCACATCATGGACATATGACAACCCTGGAAGAAGGTTCTATTCATGTCCTTTTAAGGTAAAAAATTCGAACCCCGTCTAAATAACTAAATGTATGTTCTAATCGTGTTTTTCCCCCATGTTTTAATGCAGCCTAGCAACTGCCCTTTCATTGGTTGGGTCGACCCACCGATGTGCCTACGGTCAACTAGGATTATACCAGGTCTTTTGGGGAATATCAACAATCTGCAAGCTGAACTATTTGTTCGTGAGCAAGAAATTCTAAAGAAGAACAGAATTATATGGTTACTGATATTAGCGTTAGTGATTGGCAGCTTACATGTTAGCACTATTTGTTGAGGTTTTTGCCATTGTTTGTTGAGATTATGAAATAGGTGCTACTTAGCTGCATCATCCTCTTTAATATGTTAATGACATTTTCGGTAGTATGTGTTTGTTCATGTTTGGTTGAATGCGTTACGTTTTTTTATGTTATGCATTTTTTGGTTTTGTATTTACTGTGTTACATTTTTTTTTCTGAGACTGTTCTACATTTTTTTTTCATTTGGCAGTATGTGTGTTTGATCATGTGCCTCTTTTAATGTTTTTTTTTTTCTAAAGTGTGTAAGTTATGCAACCTTTTTTTAGGATATCCACTACTTTTTTTTTTTTTTTTCGTTATGCTGGAAGCTAGTATTTGTTGAAAACATATAATAACAAGACGATTTTTCAATGGAACTTAACACGTAGATTGGAAAAACATAGATTTAACACAATAGTTCAGTACATAATAACGTTCACAATAGATACGGTAAACAACATAGCATAAGGAAAGTAGCCCCTACATTGCATGAAAGAGGGAAAATGGGGGCACATTTTTTTTTCGCACACACATAGTAGTAACTTCACATAAACACCACTTTTTAGTCAAGATACGAGCTTGGGGTCCCATACTCGATTTCAGTGCTGATGGTTCTGGGCTAAGCTCACTCTCCCACGGGTTGTGGTGGGCCCATGACACAAAAGTGTTTGGAGAATAACAAGAGTAAATCATCATCTATAGGATCATCTTCAGGATCATTGGTAGCGTTTGGATCATCTACAGGGGGGTTCTCCTGGGTGGCATTGACTGGTTTAGTTGGATCAGTGAGCACCACAGATGAAGAGGGTTTAACTATCACACCCTGCCATTTGCGGAAGCGTGTGCGGGTGACTTGATCAGTTTTCATTGCATTCGATTATAATAAACAACTATATGATTAAAATGATGTTCATCCATTCATAAGTTTAAAATGTTACAAACACAAGTCATTTAAGTTTCAACCAATATAACCTCAGGTTAAGTTACAAACCATCAAAAGTGGATGACATCTAAACTTGAAATTTACATCTTGAAAACAACACCAGCCCCTAAGATCCATCTTGTTTCCTGAAATACATGTAATTTTGAAAACATCAACAAAAGTTGAGCAAGTTCATGTGTTTTTGTATGAGTTCCAATAACTTGTAAACATTTGAAAGTATTCTTTTGATAACCGGTATGAAAGCGTCTATGAACAGATCAATTAGTGTTTTGCAAGGACATTAATATGTGTGCAATGGTGTAGGAAGGCTCAAACCTAGCGGATTTCGTACCGGGCCACCCGGCTGGAACGACATAGTCACCACATGCGGCCAACTCACGGACCCATGGGTGGGGCTCGCAACACCCAAATAGATCTATCACTCATGCCCCTTGGTCTTTATACAAAGATCAATGGTCTTAAGTATGCGCCTACCCATTCACATGATCTAACAGTTCATTCCTTAGCTAACCATACCATTTGAAAACGGTTGTAACATGTATTTCACCCCCATAAGTTATAAAATCGAAAACAGTTAAAAGAAAAGGGGGACATGAACTCACAAGTTTGCGTAGCTGTCTCGTATAATCAAAGTTTCGCTTCCCGGGTCGTATCACTACCTACACACGTACTATGTTTTATTAGACATTTAGGTCGTGTAACGACTCTTCGTCTTAGTTATTTATTTAAGACTCATTTTGGAATTTGATATACTTTGAGTTATACGTTTGATATTCATTATATAATTCCCAATTATATAATTATTGGTTAAAATAGGGATATTTTAACTTAACTATTTTTCATCCAATTATTTGGAATATTGTTAAAAATAATTTATTTTAACTTGAATTGTCATGTGCTTCTCATATATATATCTCCCAAGTATAGGTATACTTGTATTTGCGTATTTTGTCAAGTATTGATAGTGTATTCCGGTATATATTTATACGTATAGGAATACGTATTTTCTTGTATTTACTAAGTATTTTATACTTAATTTGTTTATAACTTTCCGGAATATTATTTTTATACAATTAAAAATTCACCGACTTTATATTCTTAAAATACATATATTTTAAGAGAATTTTTATAGAAAAATATCTATAAATTTATTTGGCAAAAATATCTACACTTTCATATATACCTTAAAAATAATATATTTTTAAGATTTAAACTTAGAAAAGTATATATATTTTTAGTTTTCACCAAAATAATATATTTTTGAATCGTTCTTGAAAATATATACTTCAAAAATAATATATTTCCTATTTTGACAAAATATGATATATTCTGTAATAGTTGTAAAAATTCATATTTTGCCGTTTCTTAGGTTTCAAAAATACCGTTTATCACCTTTGTCAAGTTACGAATTTATTTTCGGAATATATATATATATATATACATATATATATATATACATATGTGTGTGTGTGTATAAAGTCTATTTTTCCTAGAAAGTCTAAGAAGCAACAATAATTGGGCATGTGTCATTGATGGAATTTAACTAGAAGGGCAAACATGTAATTTCATATTTTAATTTTATATTTGGGATTTATCTTCATTAACTAACATTGCATGATCTCTAATGTAACCGATTATATCCCATGATTTTCGAAATTATGGTTTTTTTAATCCAAATCTCTTCCAAATATCACGAAACACAAATCTATATAGAATTATTTCGATCCCTTTTTTCTTCACCAGCATCATTCGTATTCTATAATTTTTTCAGAGTGAAAAATCATGGCTTCAAACACACTTGTTGATTGTGGAGATGGTAATTACAGTTATTTTTTTCTTTCCTATTCTAGTCTTGTGCTGCAAAACTGATGTGCAAATGCGGTCTATAAAAACTACTAACCTTATCTAGACACCCTAGTTTTAAATTTATAAACTAAGACTCTCTAAATGCTAGACCACTGACAGGCAAGTGTACCTATCGTACGTAGTAAAGCCTAATGAAGTCCGAGTATCGAACCCACGAGACACTAGCGACGCTAAACTAGACTCTGACTCAACTAATTATTTGATTGGTTTAATTTGTTTTGGAATTGAGGTTTTAGCTAATTAAACTAATAATCTAATTAAATTAACGAGAACTAAGACGGACTGAGACGTAAGCTGAAGGCTACTAAGGTGAAATCAAGGATGAGAAAGTACTACCCAGGTTTGGAATCCTATCTGTGACTCTCGGTTTTCTCTCGGCAATGGTAACTATGATGGAACCAAGTTCTAATAATACGACACTCTAAGACTAAAGATAAGTTGAATCTCCTCCCGGTCTCATCAGCTTCTCCTAAGATCCTAAAGGTCAAATAAAGCTCACTGGTATGGGTTGGATCACCTCCCGGTCTCTCCAACAATATTAAAGTACCCAAAGACTAGATCTCCTCCCGGTCTCACACAATACACCCTAGAGTGCACGGGGTAACCTAAAAACACTTGACAAGACTTAGGAAAACAAATAATACTAGGGAACTTAGACAGATCTCCTCCCGGTCTCACTGCACCTAAATACCTAGCACCAAAGATAATCCTAACTATCTATCTCCTCCCGGTCTCAAGAATAGGTAGAACACTAAACTCCTCTAAATTATCAAACAATGTTCCTATGGGATACGAGCTCAGTAAACCATAAACTAGTTACAAACACACAGTAAGTAACCTAACATGCATCTATACATGAAAGACATTCACAAAGACGCATGAGGAACGATTGAACGATAATAAATTAGAATAAAGCACGCACACACATCTAGCCAATTATTATTAGGTCTTTTACTTTAATATTAAACAATCAAATAAATTACCAAAACCGAGATATTACCGATTATACACAAATAATCATCACAAACCCGGGTAGAATAAACTAATTAGCCAAGAATCATAGTCAAGAACAATAATAAACAAGTCTGAAATAACAAATAATTCATGTTCATACGTTGAAAAACACAAAGTAATTAAAACTGAACACTAACTATTTGTGAACCCGACCCGATTCTTGATCGTGGCTTGAACCCTCGAACCAATCAGCTTCAATCCTTTCTTGATCGACCCTGAAAGTGCCTTTTTTCTTTGCGTCCGCTCTCCTGCCGCCGTTCTACCCTCCTCCCTTTAGGTTTAGTTATGATATTGATATCTCATAATTTTTTTGTTTCAAGGCCTCTAAATGACTTTCACGTAAATTGCATGGCCCAAAGCATGAATGGCGGCCCACTAAAAATTCACCAACCCACTTGTTCGTCCCCTATGCTTCTCTCTTTTCTTTTTAAGTATTCGGATATATGGTCCCCCAAAATTGCGTTTTGTGTGGCCCAGCTCAAGACTTCAATTAAGTCCAATTGGTTTTAGTAAATTTGTTTTTGATAATGCTACTGTCCACCATGACTCGTTGACCTTCACAAATTTATGAATTGGCTAATGCCAATTATATTATTATTAATATACACCCTCTCCAATGTTATAATATAGAGATTAGTGGGCTCGCCCCAATCACGGAAAATAGCTGCAATTTTACTTTTGTCACTGGCGGTCTACTCCACTCAACTGGCTTGTTATTTCTTTATTACTCGTTTCCGCTCCATTTGCGCCAGGACCTGCCAAAACACAAAATAATAAAATACAACTGTATAAATACTAAAAATGACACAAAAACTATAAAAATAAAATACAAAATACATGGGTAAATGACGGTGTTTTTCAACACATCAAAAACCATCAACTTGTTCTTGGTGTTGTGTTTTAACAGAAAGAGAGGTTGAGGTATTTGTGTTTATTGATTCTATAAGGTGACTGATGGTTTATAATCTGGAGATCATCTTTTTTTTAGATGTTTGCATGGTGTGTTTTAACTTCCATATTTTTCATTTATCTGCAAAACCATCAGCTTGTTCTTGGTGTTGTGTTTTAACAGTAAGAGAGGTTGAGGTATTTGTGTTTATTGATGCATGGTGTGTTTTAACTTCCATATTTGTAGTTTTATGTTTTGTTTATTAAACTCTTTCTGGAAAACCATCAGTCTGTTTATTTATAATGTGTTTTAACAGGTATTCAGGTTGAAGTCATTGTTTTTTTATAGTTTCCTTGAATGGTGTGTTTTAACTTGCATTATGTTGTTTTTTTCCCATGGTTGACTAGTTATTAGTTTCATAGCATTCAGGTTAGAATTTTGTGTTTTGGTGTGTTATATAAGTTCATTACTTGGTAGCATGATCAGTATGTTTTTTACTATGGCTTCTTTTATTTTGTTTTTATGTTGGTTTTTTTTCATTACATTGTGTTTTATAAATGTGTTTTATGCTCATTAAATCAGTTGTTTGTAAAGTGTGTAAAAATCTTATAGGTTTGGTACGGTAGTTTTTATTATGGTGTTCTTTATATAAAACCCCATTTATGTAAGGTGTTTAGTGTTTCGAATTCAGTTTTGTATTTTGTGTAGGATCGGGATTCGATCAAACGAGTCGTTCAGAAGAGTTCTTGATCAATACGAAAGGCGGAATCAAACTTATTGATGTTATAGCAGCTAGATTTGCACGTAAAATCACTTTAATTGTCGATTGTATTGATTTGAAACTGATTACAGATCGTTCGACACTTCGGCAGCACTTCGTCTCCGGAATCACAAAGTTACAAATGAAGACCTGGACTCACCTATTTATAGGAATGCCAGACCTCATGAACCAGTCCACACGAGCTGGCCCAGGTCGCACGACCTGGCCAGACCGCACGAACTTGGTCACCTCGTGCGAGGTGGCCTAGCCACTTCATGAGGGGTGGCTAGTTCAGGTCTGTTTCCTGTTTCTCTCGTACAACGTGTCCTGGTCTATCTATTCTAGTTACATGACTCGATACAAGACGAAGTTAACAGACATATGCACTAACAAACTCCCCCTTGGATGTTGACGAGTCTTCAGTGTATTGAGTCTTCAGTCTTGATCGGTCTTCTCGCTCTTTCCAAAGTATCTTTCTCTGTAAGCATCCTTCAATATTTATCTTTTAATCTCTCTTGATCAGATCTCTCGATTCTTTAAACTCATCAGCATTAGCAGCTTCTATCTCGAGCACTGTTCCAGAATAGTAGTCTGGCTCTCTAACATTCAGACTCCTTCTTACTCTGAAATATTCCAATTAACAGACTCCCCTTTGCTAACAGACTCCCCCTGAAGTTGTTCCGGGATCGCAATCTGACATAGCACTCATTCTAAGATCGTGTCCTGGCTCAAACTCTGCTCAGGCTTAGACACGGGGATATGGCTCTACAGCTTTCACAAGTTCAGGAACATCTCCTGGCTCTCCGTAGCAACAGGATCAGGAACCTGGTAACCTGCACAATTCTCTACCCAAAAATAAATTTCACAATTGTTAAAATTTAACAAATTTAGTAACCACTTGAAGATATCATTCAACATCAACAATAGTTATATCATGTTCAAATTAATGACCTTGATTAACTAACAGTAAAATCAGCCTCAAAACATCACTTGTAAGATTATCTTAAAACATTTCTCAAATTATCTCAAACTTTAACTTCATTTTTCATTTCAAACACACTCTCCCAACCCACTGTCGTTCATCACGTTTAGCACTTGGAATTTTGAAAATCAGCTTTTCAACATCAGTTGTTGAAAATAAGATGAAATAAAATCTTTTTGATTTTTCAAAATTTTATGCTAAAACACACTGAAAATCTTTTTGAATTTTTTCTTTAAAGAAAAGCAGTAAAGAAATATTTACAGATATATTTTTGTTTGAGTTCGTGTCAGAGGATCATATCAGTTTTTGACAAATCACTAGCACCGTTGACCTTTTTAGACTTTAAGTTCTAAACGATTCACTTAGATTGTCAGTATACTGATCCATTTAAATTTTTACACAAAGATCAATCGATTTGAGATACGAATTAATGTTTTAAGACTTAACTTATTCGCGTGTCCCACCTCAGAATATACTCCTGTAACAAAATTCCCTAGATTCAGTCTTACAGGTGAATATACCAATCTAATATCTGTATCTGGGTTAATGCGAGACCTTGAGAGTTCAGGTATGAACTTCCGTTCAGTCAAAGAGATGAAGGCTCGACTTTAGGTGTGTTCCCTTTAGGGAATCTTTTCTTCAACTGCAATTGATTCATATCTTTCGATATTTTTCAATCTTTGTGCAGAGGGTGAGCTTTAAAAGCGCGTAAAGTATTATGCGAAGTCTAGGCCATTGCTTCCGCAATATCAGAAGACCAGGTATAATACCCCAGATATCAAACAGTATAAAGACCTAGTATCTCAGAATCAGGCAATCTCTCAAACAAGATTTCAGGGGTTACCCATATATCCGAGAGATGTTCCCCACGAGATAAGAAATCTATTAATATTTAGATTTGTATCTAAAAAACAATCTACTGAATGTGTAAAAACCTACTGGCATATCATCAGTGAGACCGTTTATCACATATTTAACTTTCCAATTCTTTAGCATGCTATGATTATCTACCGATGTACTATCATTTCTTCTTTTTCACAACAAAACTCATTTTTTATTTTTCTATGTTTTGTATTTTTTATTTAATCATGTTTTTGGATTTTTCAAATTTTTAAAATTTTAAATTTTTTACTCCCCCTAAAATCAAAAATATGTTTCAATTTTTGATTTTCCGGGAAAATTTGAAAGTAAAAGCAATAAACTGTACAAATAAAATGACAAACTGATGTGAATTGCTTCAATTCTCCATTCTCTTGGCTCAAACAATCAGAACTCCCCCTGACAACAAACTATTTTCCCATTATGATTTCAAAACACTTAAGTTTGTTTTAATCAAAATGGTTTTTCCGGAAAATTAGTTTTGTTGATTTCACACATCATGGGGATTCATTCATCACTTTGTTCTTTCAACCACTTGTAAAAACTATCACTTGTAGGTTTTTCATAGAAACATTTTTCAAGAATGATGCCGAATCATGCTCCACGATTACCAACTTGGGAGCTCCGGCAAGTCAGGATTTTACTTTTTAAAGAATCTCACCCATGCCTGATCAATCATGGGTGAACCATCATCATTTGGTTTAACAACTTTCGATTTATAAAATTCTTTCACTCCCTTCAACTTCCCATCAGCCATCTTACCAAAAATATGTAGCACTTTACCATTAAATGCTTTTTCAGCATCAAATTTTTTCTTATCAGAGAAGAATTGATCTGAAATCTCAATCTTACCAATTTTTGATTTCAAGTTTCCGTTTGACAATGGTGGAAAATTTTCATCATCCATTGTTGGAACGGAATTCTCATCATTTAGCACAACAGATGGTTCCTCTGACTTTGATGAATCAGATTCATTGCCAGAAACAACCTCTGATTTCTTAACAACCCATTTATGTTTGTTTAAATTGGCTCTTCTTTTGTAAAAATGTTTCGAACTTTCACCAACTTCGAAAGTTGAATTTTTGAACTCCTTAAATTTTTCTATTGGTTGTTCTTTTTTATCAACACATTTCTCTTTCAATTTAAAATTAGAAGAAACTCCCTGTTTTGTGTTGGTGGGCTTTGGGCAATTCCAAGCAATATGTCCAACCTCTCGGCATCTGAAACAGGTTCTTCTTTCAACTCTCGGTTCAGATTCCTTCAACATATTCTTTTGCTTTTCGGCGAGAAACTCCTTGTTTGAATGTTTCCAGAAAGGTTTCTCCTTCTCCTCTTCAGAACTTGCTCCTGAAACAAATTTAGTTTTTGGTTTAACTTCTTTATAATTTTTATGATTTTCTGGTGGAATAAAACCTAATCCTTTCTTTTTGAAATTACTATTATGGTTTGGTTTCTTTCGATAACTCGAACCAGAACTGTAACCCTTTTTTCTTGTTCAATCTTTGTTGAACTCTTGAAGTGTATTTTTTAGGTTTTTCAGTAAGATTTACATCTTTTATTTCAGAAATATTAATTTCTGTTAATTTGAAAACCTTGTTAATCATTTCAGTTTTAACACCTCTTATTGGAAATTCTTCATCAGAATATAATTTGTCGGAGTCATTCAAAGTATATGCTACTTTGAATGTTTCGTCATTCAAATTATTTTTTTGATATCAGAAAATCTTTATTGTAAACCCTTTTGACCGGTGAACTCGAACTTTTGTCTGATGAACTCGAATTTTCAGATTTAGACTCTGACTTTGACTCTTCATCTTTCTCCAACACCTGATCGACCACTTTCTTAATTAACTCGGACTCATGATCAGTGTCAGACATTGTGAAGGTGACATCAATATCATCTGATAATCCATCGATAGACTCGGATTTCAGATCCAGATTGAGTGCTTCAGCCACCTTTTCAAAGTGTCGGGGGGTATAGCCATCCCACATTGGATTTGGTACTCTGTTATAATTCAAACCAATTTTCTTACCAGAATTTTCTTCATCTTCTGCATACTTATGAGCTGCAACGGTAGGATAGATGCGATCAATAACATACTCCGAACTTTGATAACTTCGAAGTAAAGTATTCATTCTTTCTGTTTCGATCGTCATTGCTGCCAATTCTTGTTTAAGCCCTGCAATAATCTCAATGTATTTGTTGATTGCAGTTTGCTTTTGAAGAACTGTTGCTTTCAGAAGATTCTTCATCTGGATATCCTCATCACTTGCTCCTTTGTACAAGTTCACTTTGCTGCTTAGGAGATCATATGATTCCTTTATGCTTCTCACATTGTGTAGCAAATTTTCTTTTAGCTTCTCTAATTCAGCATATTTTGTATCTTTTTCAGCACAAATTTTGCAAGGTACTAAACACTTTGCACAAGGTTTTTCAACCTCTACAATCTTTTCAACCTCAACAATTTTTTCAACTTCAACAATTTTTTCAACTTCGACAATTTTTTCAACTATTTTCTCCACCACCTTCTCAACTTCTATCTTCACTTCATTCTCTTCAACCTCAACCTTCTCTGTCGGTTTTTCTTCAACTTTTGCCTTATCAGCTTCTATCTTAACTTCAGTCTTTTCTTCAGCAACCCTTCTTGCTTCCATTTCTCTCTTCAGTCTAGCAGCCCTTTTCTCTTTCAATATCTCTATTTTATCTGCAAAAAACAAATCAAAACTATAAGGATCCAATTGCTTTCTAGCTTTATTAATATACTCTTCCTCATCATCAGTGTCTTCATCACTTCCTGAATACTTAAAAATCGGTTGTCTTCTAGGACTGTTCTTAGATTTGATTGATTCTTCTTCCGAGGTTGAATCTTCAAAGATTCGAGCAACAAATGCTTTAGAAACTGAAGGTCTAGAAGGATCATAATCATCCCAATTGAAATTTTTCGGAATCCTTTCATCTTCTTGGTCTACCGGACCAAAACAAGCTTTACCCTTTGATTCTTCAATCGGAATAGTACGTGAGTGTGAAGATTGTTGTTGATATGGTTGTTGAGCAACCTGATGATAAATTGCTTTTCTATGATAATCGTTGTTTCCGAAAGGATCTTGTATTCCGGTTACTTCTCTGTTTGTACACTCTCGTTTAAAATGTCCTTTTTCTCGACAACGAAAACAAGTAACCTTTGATTTGTCAAAACCTAGCTGAGATGTTGCAGCTTCACGAAGATCATCTCTTCCGGTGATCTGTTTGAACTTTTCTGCTCTTCTCAAAACGCTAGCTAAACACCACTTGATGTCCATCAACTCAAGTTCTTTATAATCAATCTGATCATAATCCTCTTTAGTAAGCATCGGATTTCCGATTCGTCCAGCAACTAAGTTTTCATACGATTCTAACACAGTGACAAGAGATGCCATGTGTTGCTTTGCAATATCTGGAGAAAAATTGTGACCATTTTGAATATGTAATGCAACATTGCATTGCAATACTTGACCGGTAAAATGTGTTGAACTTTGTTGTTGAGAACTCGGTGTCGAGAAATTTGGTTCAAAACTTGAATAAGATGAAGAATATCCACTGCTCAGATTTGTATTGCTTGCATTTGTTCCGGAAGAATTTTCAGTACTGAACGCAATTTGAATCTTCGTACTAGGAGTAGTCTCAATCTTGTTTTCTCTGTAGTACAGACTAACATCCTGTTGAGCACCCGGACTTCTCATTGTAGCAGTTTTTCGAATTGATAGCTCATGTTCTTCCAACTTCTGGATAAACCTACTCAAATTCATATCTTCAAATTGTCGGTTATGCTTTAAAATCAACAGATATATTCCCCATTCATTCTGTGGTAGCGCATCGGCTAGCTTATCAACCTATTCTTCATCTTCTTTCTTGATGTCCAATCTTTTCATCTCCATGACTAGATGACAATATCTCTCAATAATCTTTCTTGTTGTTTCACCTTCAAAAGCTGTAAACATATCAAATGATTTCTTTAGTAATGCTCGTTTATTTTTGATCATATCGGCACTACCCTTAAACTTTTTAATCAACGCTCTCCAGATTGATCTAGCAGTTCCCTCATGTTGAAGCAAAACAAAAATATCTTCTTTTACTGCTTGTTGGAGAATGCTAATCATCATTTTTTCACTGGTGTATCTTAATTTTTCATCCGGTAAAAATTGACGTAATTGTTTTTCATTTCCAAGTTCATCTTTCGGTAAAGTATAATCTTTCTCTAAAGAAACCCCTAATCTTTCTCTAAAGAAACCCATGCATCAAACTTGTTTGCTTGTACCCAGTTTTCAAAACGGTCTTGCCACCCTTTAAAATCCTCAATATACATAAGCTTTGGAGGTTTTTGGAAAGTTCCCGTTTCATTCTCGATACCGACAGTTTCGGCAACGGTAACTGGAGCAGCCGGGGCAGTAGCAAAAGCGTTGTAAAATTTGTTGTCCATGTTTTGATGTAAAAGGTATACAAAAACACAATGTTCAAATGAGCTGGAGTTATAAACGAGCTGGAATCAAACGATCTGGTACTTCAAAAGAGTTGAGGTTTCACACCGTGCGACCTGGAGATACGTTCAAACGATCTGACACTCTCCAAACATTTTGGATAAACTCATGCGATCTGAGTAACCTTTTCAAATGGCCTGGTATTCTCGTGCGGTCTGGTGAATTTCAAACAACCTGGGTTCGAACCAAACGATCTGGCTCAAACGATCTGAAGATTTGAAGCGATCTGATCACCTTGTGCGATCTGATTTTTCAAACAATTTGATCTGGTGCGGTCAGGGTCAAACCGTGCGACCTGACCGTGCGACCTGAGCAGAATTTCAAACGATCTGGATCAGCTCGTGCGAGCTGAAGAATTATCTCAAACGGTCTGAAAGTTTTCCACGCGACTTGGCTAAAAATCAAGCAATCTTGATCAAAATCCAAACGATTTGGATACGAATCCACTCCGTTTGAAACTTCTAAGTCCAAAAATTCATGATTTTGTCAAATTTGATCAGTTTTTATGTTGAATTTACGGTCAAATTTGTTCCCAGATTGTTCAAAACAGTGTTTTACGTGTTATTTGTCAAGATCAGATCATTTTAGCCGTGGAATCTTGGTAAATTTGATGAAAAAGTGTAGAAAAATGAGTAGAAATAAGTAGAAATCAGTTTTATCTGTGAAAAACAAGTTGTATGGTAAGAACTCTTCCTCCTGATCTCTAATACCACTTGTAGGATCGGGATTCGATCAAATGAGTCGTTCAGAAGAGTTCTTGATCAATACGAAAGGCGGAATCAGACGTATTGATGTTATAGCAGCTAGATTTGCACGTAGAATCACTTTAACTGTCGATTGTATTGATTTGAAACTGATTACAGATCGTTCGACACTTTGGCAACACTTCGTCTCCGGAATCACAAAGTTACAAATGAAGACCTGGACTCACCTATTTATAGGAATGCTAGACCTCATGAACTAGTCCGCACGAGCTGGCCCAGGTCGCACGACCTGGCCAGACCGCACGAACTTGGTCACCTCGTGTGAGGTGGCCTAGCCACTTCGTGAGGGGTGGCTAGTTCAGGTCTATTTCCCGTTTCTCTCGTACAACATGTCCTGGTCTATCTATTCTAGTTACATGACTCGATACAAGACGAAGTCAACAGACATATGCACTAACATTTTGTGTTTTATTCACGTGTTTAAAATAGTTTTTGGTTTTCTATCTTGTTACCTCAAATGTGTTTTAAGATTCAATTATGTATAGTTTTTTTTTGTTTGGTAAACCCTCTTAGTTTATGTTAATGACGTGTATGCATTTTTTGTCTTTGTTGTAGATGCACCCAATTACCAATTACGTGGTGTTGAACAAGTTTCTCCTAACTCGGGAACAAAGAGATAAATTCCAGATTCACCCTCTTCGTTGACGCCAGCAGAGGGCATGTTATTTGTCACAGTTGACGCTGCCTATAACTTTTACAAAGCTTATGCAGAAGCTGGAGGTTGGACTGTTAGGAAGGGCACACAGCATGAGAATCGTGGTATTGTTATAAATAAGTATTTTTTTTTGTTCAAAGGAGGGTCACAAAGAGTTTCGACCGGTCGATACTTTAGCCGAACAGCCTTCTGATAGGTGGGTACGTAGGGTACCATCCAAAAGGACCGGATGCCAAGCGGGAATCAGAATAAAGCTGAACGATGACAAGAAGTATGAGTTGTATCATTTCACAGAGGCGCACAACCATGATTTTGTGCACGAAGAAGATTTACATCTTCTCAAGGAAAACAGGGGTCTTAATCGTGCACACGAAGAGATGATAAATAAGATGTCAAATCTCAACATTGGTCTTGTTCGTGCATTTAACATTATGAAGGAAGTGTATGGTGGGTTCGACAAATTCGGTGCGACCAAAATTGATTTCAAAAATTTCAAGAAAGAATTAAATCTGTTCATCGGAGAGTTTGATGCTGAAATGTTTGTCAAGCGACTAATGAGGAAAAAGGAGTTTTTACCGAACTTTTCTTGCGAATACGAAACGACGGACGACGAGATTAATTTTTTGTATATTCATTGTGTTTTACACCCTACTATGTTATAAATACATTATGATCTTTTGTCATTCGCTGATTGTTTTGTCTGTAGGTATAACATGATGTTTGTCCCTTTCACTGGGATTGATAATCACAATAGGAACGTCACACTTGGTGCTGCAATTCTTGGTTCTGAAACGGCAGTGACGTATAGTGTCACACTTGGTGCTGCAATTCATCTTCATAATTATCGACGCAAGGCTGGTAGAAACCTCATATTAATTGAAGAATTGGTAGTTGTCTCTCCTAGCAGTGTGTTGTAGAATAGCAAAAAGTTTAACACAAAATTCTCCCGCTCGCTTTGTAGCCCTTCATGTATGTCTTGAATTGAACAGGCGTTAAACGTGCAGGAGAATTTTCGAATTGTTCTTTCCATTCCGCCACAACCTCATGAAAATATGACCTTGCTCTCTCAACCTCCTTTATTTTTTTTCATCCCCTCTCGGTACGCCGAAGACATTGTTCACTAATTCCTCCGTTATTTGAATGTGGTGGCTACCGCAATTCAAGACCCGTGTTTTAGGGTCGTAGTTATTTACCAACCACCAACCCAGAGTTGAGGGAATCGGACCCATTTTAAACCCAAGTATTAACCCGAAACCTATGTTTCTGACAGCCTGCCATTGATTTTCGTTGAAAGATTCTACCAGCTCCCCCATGTGCTTAAGAGCTAATCGCAAGGTTAGTTTCCCATATGAAAGTGGTATGTAATTTTTGACCGTTGTTGACCTCTTGTGTGTTTTTGTGTCTTTGTTTGACTTAGCAATTGGGGGTCGGTGTGGTTTTTCAACAACTTGTTGGCTAGCACCAGACCTCGTTTTTTTCCAAGGTGGGTTGTCAAAATCATCATCAGAATCTTTTATCGTGGTACCTGACAAAACACCAACCCATAAAGCCGATCAGCAAGTCAGACTTTTTAGTAAATAAAAGTAGTTCATAATTTCATTTTACCGTGTGCTACTTCTTTAGGTTTATTGACTGTTCGTATAACCGCAGCCTTTTGTTGTTTCTGTTCGATTCCATATTTTTTGTCCTTCCACTTCTTACCGGTTTCGCTACCCTTTTTGCTCGCGTCGGCTGAAAGAAAACTCATAAAAGTTGATGTTAGTATTATGCATTGCGTTTTACCATGACAAACATATGGTTTGCCGTTTGATCATTTAACTTACATATGGGCATTTCACGATTTTGGAGTGGTTCCGACTGTAAATCGACATTTTTATCCATTACGTACGGAAACAGATTTGCAATGTCACACAGAAGTGTGCCAGTAGGCGGTTGTTGTGCGCAGTCTACTTTGTTGTCTACCGTTTTTGTAGTTTTGTTAACAGGTTCAACTGTTAGTAACAAAAAAACACAACTGGTCAGACAGCTAACTATACTAGTAACCCCCCTCCCTTCACCGCCACAACTAACCGCACCTTGTATAGGTGATGCTTCTTCTGTGTCCGATTCATCCAGCCTAATTGGTTTGCCAGGTTTGTTTCCGGGTTTTTTTTTAAAGCCATTTCCCTTTTAATCTCTCACTCTTTCTCCGTTTGACTGAAAAACAGTTGTTTTAAGCATTCATGTGAAATTTCTTCTTAATTTCACCATAATTGTAAAAAGTTCAATAGGCTTTAAAAAGTTAACAAATCAATCATAATTGTAAAACCGATCTAAATAAACATACCTAAAAATAATTTGTAAAACACATAGGTCCAAGTTCATGAACACATTAAAACACATTACCTTAATATATCACATCTCATTATGTTCAAGACCTAAAACACAATTTTAGGTAAAACACATTTCATAAAACACATTAAAACACACTTGTTATCAAAACACAGTAACAAAGACAGATTTTAAAACACAATACACAAACATTTGTTATTTCAAAAACACACCTACACTATAACAGTAAAACACACCAACATCAACACAGTATCAAACACAAGCACTAAAAAAACACATTAATCGACAATAAACTGTAATCCTGCAAACATTTGTTATTTCAAAAACACACCTGCGGTTCCGGCGACTTTGCCTTTGCTTCCGGTAACTGTGTCACTTCCATCCATCTTGTTCAAAGTCCCCTGTTTTTTGAATCTCTTTCCTGCAACCATAAAATACTTCAATGTAAAACACGATTGAACCCTAATAGCCTAGTAAAACACGGAATACAATGACCACTTGATCTTACGTATATAGAACAAGGAAAATCTCTTATCTTTATCCATGATTTTAGGTATTTTTGGTATGATTTAGGGGTTTTTCGTTGTGGGTTTAGAGAGAGAGGGGGGGGGGGGAATTCGCGTGTATTAAGGATATGTGATATCCCTGACGGTTTTTTTGATTGATTTAAAACACGGTTAATGACAAAAATGTCCCTACTCATTTAAAACAATCTATTAATTGAAGTTAAATATTACAAGATTGCCATTGATTTAATCTCAACCCTTAAAGACACCAATCGGATGGACCAGATCGCTTCCTAGACTTTCAAGGAAAAACACACTTTCCGTAGGATCCCTACTATATATATATATATATATAGTGGAAGGTTCAAACGAGAAGAATTTTTTTGTAAGAAGAAAAAAGAAGAATTTTCAACCAATAAGAATGCTTCATTTTACTTCATTTAATATTTGCATTTAATTTTAATATAAGGGTATATTGGTAAACTTACATAAATCATTAATTTGTATTATTCCTCTTTAATAACTAACTAAATTAAATTTGTAACTTCTTTTCAAAATATATACTTTTTCCAAATTAAAAAAAACAACTTAATTTAAAGTGTAGGATAAATTACGAGTTGTGTAGGATATATTTCGAGGTGTGTAGGATAAATTTCGACTG
The DNA here is from genome assembly GCA_030545235.1 of Helianthus tuberosus. NCBI lineage: Eukaryota > Viridiplantae > Streptophyta > Magnoliopsida > Asterales > Asteraceae > Helianthus > Helianthus tuberosus. The sequence continues at coordinate 9,615 of JARYGA010056563.1, read as the reverse complement.
TGTAGGATAAAATTCTATGATGTGTAAGGTATATGTAAGAAAATTTTGATATGTGTAGGTTTTGTAGACTATATGTAGGATAGTTAATGATTAGTTGACTAATTAATTAAAGAGAGAAAAATTAATGATATGAGTTATAAATGAAATAGTATTTTACTAATATGCCCTTTCTTCTTTTTCTTCTCACATTAAATTTCTTTTTAAATGAACCTTCCCCTATATATATATATATATATATATATATATATATATATATATATATACTCGTTGTAACACCCGTGTGAACACACGGGTACGTTTATTAACGATCGAAAACAAATACTAAAAAACAGATTATAATATGTTGTATAAAACAATGTTAATGAAATTATGTGTTAGTGTACATGGTTGATATACAAATAAGCTAAGTACTTGGTAATATGTTGTCTAAAATGAAAACATGAACTAATATGTTGTCTAATATGTTGTCTAAAATGAAAACATGAACTAATTTTTTGACACATTGTTAGTTGTAACGCAATGGTGAACACACGGGTATGTTTAATAACGATCGAAAACAAATATTAAGACAGTATGTGTTAGGACATAAAAATTTCATTACTATGTTAAAAAAAATTAGAGAAAAACGCAATTTGCGTCTCTGTGGTATGTGAGAAACATCACCTTGTTTGACTGTTTGACAATTGTGAAATGTCTTTTATACCCTCAAATCTTAATGATAAACATATATGTATGATTAGAACAATCACACTTCTCAATAAAATCATTTTCATCTTCTCTCAAGTCCCAAAACACAGATCTTCATCTTCATCTTCAATCATCTTCATCTTCATCTTCATCGGATCATCTTCATCTTCATCGGAATCATCTTCATCTTCATCGGAATCATCTTCCTCTTCTGTAATCTCCACCGATCATCAGCTTCATCTTCATCTTCATCATCTTCATCTTCTATAACAATCCAAGGTAAAATCACATACCTAAAACATGATCGACACTATGTTTTTTATATGCTAGAATGTAACAGGTTTTGTGTGAAAATATTGTTTGATTCTTGTGGGTTATTGTCTCGGGTATCAAAACAGAGGTTTGGGTTTTGGTTATTATGAAGGTTTGTTTCAGGTTTTGTATGAAAATATTGTTTGATTCTTGTGGGTTTTTGTCTCGGGTATCAAAACAGAGGTTTTGTTTGATTCTTGTGGGTTTTTGTCTCGGGTAGCAAAACAGAGGTTTTGAATGTGTTTTCGGTTCCTCATATGAGATCAACTGTGTTTTGGTTTTGATTCTTGTGGGTTTTTGTCTCGGGTGTCAACTGAGTATATTGTTCAAAATGTATCATTGATTTCTATAGGTTCAGATCTCATGTGATCATTTGGCTGATTCTTGTGTGTTTTTCTCTAAAAACAATTAGAGTACAGATCTAGGTTGTTTATTGAAACTATGATACTTGTGGGTTTTAATTTCTGAATCAAATGCGAAGAAACAAATGATGGAAATTGATAAAGCGCATCAGTGTGTAGTTATTTGAATACATCAATATTGATACTTGAAATGTGAAAATTGATTTTTGGTTGTTTGAGAATTGTTTAAAAAGATGAACTAAATCAGAATTAAATTTTATACAAATGAACTGATCGGATCAGTTTCGGATTGATGTGTTCGTCATATTGATTTTTGGTTTGATTCGATGATATGGGTTCCTCATATTGGTCATTTGAATGTGTTTATGTGGGTCATTTGAGAATTGTTTAAGAAGATGAACTAAATCAGAATTAGATTTTATACAAATGAACTGATCGGATTAGTTTCGGATTGATGTGTTCCTCATATTGATTTTTGGTTTGATTCGATGATATGGGTTCCTTATATTGGTCATTTGAATGTGTTTTATTGTACAGAATGGCTGCGGATGTAAAGATACGCAAAAAAACCAAGCACGAAGGCGAGAACACTTGACAACCTCCTAGAAGATGGTGCGGTGCACATAAGGAAGTAATTGATCAGAACGATCAATTGTATATGAATGAATATAACCCCAGTGGCAAATATGTAATTAGCGAGCTCTGGAATTTCAAGGAAAATCGAAGAGCTACACTGGGGTTATATTCATTCATATGAATGAATATAACCCAAGTGGCAGATATGTAATTAGCTACACTGGGATTATATTCATTCATATCTGCTACATTCCGAAGTGCACCCATCAGCAAAGATCCACAATTTCTTGTGGTGATATGACGTTTTGTCTCTGTATTGTATGTTACAGTCTTTTGTTATCGAGTCTGTAAGTCCTGTCAAGTCTACGAAGTTGGTATGACGTTTTTTCTCTGTATTGTATGTATTAAAACTTTACATTTAATATACAATTTAGGCTTTAATAATTTGTTATATATAGTATACACATAATTATTAGATTGCATTTATTTAAAAAGATTTAATATACAATTTAGGCTTTAAGTTTTCTCAAAAAATTATTAGTTCAGGTTTGATATAGAAATAAGCTAAGTAAATGATAATATGTTGTCTACAGATCTGATTATTAATCATTTCTAAATGTTTTCTAACCATTTGTATCTAAAAATCAGATTATTAATCATTTCTTCATGTTTTCTAACCATTTGTATCTTAATAACCCGAACAACATGCCATATACTTGTATATAGACACGTATGCAAAGGCAATGTCATTTTATTGCCCACTATGCCGTCGATCGCCTAAAACCACTTGGAATGCCCTGCCAAAGTATAGATACCATGATTGCATATCGAGCAGCAAAGGCAAAGCTGATTTTAACAAACCTTTGCTTTAGTTCATGCATCATCTTTTATCTTTTACATTTTTAAACACACTGGCATTCTAAGTAAATCAGAACAATTATATTTGTTAAACTGAGTTTCTATTTTTTTTTTTCATGTTAGACCGTAACATAAGGTGTGGCCATAAGCATCAGTATCACTAATAAGAAGAAAATAACCAAAATTCTGATAAAGTATAAAATTTCAAAATTTGACAAATCAAAACAAACTCTTAAATAATAAGTCAAGAAGTCGAACACATACAAAAGAGAAATATTGATCATGGTGTTTTCACTTCCATGTTTATAAACTTGCGTATTTTTTTCTATTACATATCAAATTAGACTCTACATACAAAACATGGAATAGAAATAACCTTTAACATACCCTAAAAATACCTTACGAACTCACAATTTGTAAACTATGATTCAACCCGAAAACCGACCCTGAATCATTTAAGCATGGCGTCCTGTTTTTGAACTGTTTTGGCAGCCGCAACCATCGCTTATAATGGTTGTTTAGACACCATTAGCAGCCCAAAAACTGTACCTAATTGCATGTTCTTGCTATTCCTTTTCTTGTTTTGTTATGGTACTCATTACCCCTACTAACCAATGTGGTCTGGTTCGCTGCACTTTTATAACAAAGTCCTTATGTTAGTTTTTCAATTATAATTAAATCTCCTTTTACTACAGCATTACCTATAGAGTAAATTCAATAAGAAAAGAACCTAATCGTAAATACGAACTCAAGTTACCAGAGACACCTTGAAAAACGAAACTCACAGGTGTGTTTGAAATAGCAACACCTTGTATCGACATCAACATTGTTATAGCCCATAACCATGTTGCTGAAAGCCTTCCCTGCTGCTTTGCTCAATGCCTAAAATAACGGTATCTCCCCATTCTTCTGTTAACTACAATACACACACCGAATAAAACCAACATTCTTTTTACTCCTTTGCAGTTAAAACTTGTTCAAAAAGTTCGAAATAATACACTTAACACTCCAATCAATTCTTAATGTTAAACTATGTTTATAATAATAATCAAGTATGTTAAAGCTATATATGGGGTATGTGACTCAAAATTCAATAATCTCAGCATGTACCCTATGATAGAGATGCATTATCTCCATAACTTATCAGTTTATATTCTACAAACTATTAGCGACCAATTGGGATGAATTTCATTTTAGAATGAACATAACTAAAAGGTTTAACTTCAGAACAATTATAATTAGCTGATGATGAATAACAGTTTTAAAATCTAACCATTACCTTGAACCTAATGACTTTCCAGCCAAGATGCAGGGATGTTTGGGATACTTAGCATCAACCTTTCGTACAATATCGTAGGAAAACCCAACCACTGTTTCTGGCTTTGGTGGCGCGCTTTATTGCATTGTGAATGTCTGCAAAAAACCTAAATCAGAAAGGTTGGAAATAAAATTTGAAATCGGTAAATATAATAAACCTGCCACTTACGTAGATTCAGGCCATCCTCAATCATAATTCTTTTTCCTAATGTTTTCTTTGATTTTTAGGGGGAAGATGGCTGCTTCTCTCTATAGGGCATACAAAGAATGGAAGATGGGTGCAAATGCTTCAGCTGTTGCTGTACATAACTCATCACTCACACTTGGATTTATAAACACTTTGTAACTGCCAAAAAAATAATAATAAACAATTTTAGTATTTTTTATTATTTGAAATTATATGAAATTATGTACCTGTGAAGTGAGTCATTAGCATGATCTATACCTTTCATGAAGTTCACATTCAAGTTCAACTTTTTGGCTGTACTTTGTTATTATTGAAACTGGTAAAAGTGAAATTGCAAAATTCTGATGTTGAAACATTGAATTTTCTTCATTCGATATTAAATAGTATTACAAAATTCTGATTGTGAAAAATATTAAAAATTACACATTACAATAAACACTTCCTAGGATATCTATAACTCTCGCCTTCTTCCATGCAATTTCATTATTTGTTTTAATTTGCAGATCAGCAAGCATATCACAGGTCTTCTGATCCTGTTTCAGCAGATGTGTGATAAACTCTTCTGCTTTTTCTTTAAACTCTGATGGAGGAGAACAGACCACTTCATCCAGCAGTGCAATGCTACTCCAGGTTTGCTTATAATATTTATCACTCACCATAGCAACTTTTTTATTGAGTTCTTCATCTTTTCTCTGTTCTTCGAGTGACCATCTTGAAAATTCAATTTTAAGATCGGCAGTTTCAGACCAGTGGTAGAAGCTTTTGCTTGACATTTAGAAAGAGTGTTAGTGTTTTTTGGACAGTTTGTTTTAGGGTGAAGGGTTTTTTAAAAATGAAGTGTTGATGTTTTCAAGTAAACTAATCATGATCCTTTATAGTGTGTAAAATGTTTGATGGGGTAAATGAACAGACGTTTCCTAATTATGATAACCTTTTTTGAAGGTTTAAATTTTGTTCTTTGGTTTTCTAGATATTTAATTTTACTTGCTTTACCATTAAATCATTAAATGTACATGGTTTTTAAATATAAATTTATACACGTTTTCCCATTATATCATTAAATGTACATGGTTTTTAAATATAAATTTTTATTTAATGGTTGCATTTAAATCTGACCTTTGGGCTGTTACAAATTCTATATAATACCATTGCCAATTCAAATGTTGTTTCATCATACCCAGATTCATTCACTGAAAGCCAAAGATCAACTGTTATTGTTTGCTTTAGTTCTTATAAATACATTAAAATGGAGTCATATTCTGACGATTTCAAGCAACGCTTTATTAAACAAATCGAAGAGCAAGTTTTGGCAGATAGGTCTACTCTTCAAGAATTGAAGAGGTGTTTTAACGGACTACAACTTGGTCTCCTGACAAGAGACCAGGTTTCGAGAGATCTGAGGGCGATGCCAACTACTTCCGTTTGTGACCTGTGTATTGCGAGTAATATAGAGTGTGGAGATAGAGACCTGGAGTTCATGAGAAAGATCAATGACATACATCGAGAAGTTCAGTGCTCCATGGAGTTGAAGTTAAAGTTTCTTGATTCTTGCTATTAGAGTTTAATTGTCTGATTAGTTTTCTTTTTATATGTAATTGTTACTTTTTAAATACTTTATATGCATGATCATATTAATTTTTCTTATCACAGTTTATTTTTACTTCTTTTTAGACTTTTAGATTTAACAATGTTTAATCTTTATTTAATTTTCTCCTTTAAAAATTTTCGAAGCCAAACAGTTTCAACAAACCCAGGTAACTTTTATCTCAATTTGGATTATGTTAAGATTGTTTGGTAGTTGTATATATTCTAGCGCTAAAGTCGAAAGGTCCATTAGTGGCAGCAGCATAGTCTTATAGACTCAAGTTTATATCTTTTAATATGTGTTCGTTTATTTAACAACATATTTTGATAACAAACGAAGGTGAACACGAAAATAATTTTATAGCCCCGAGATTAGAAAAAGACGTATAACAGGCAAGAAAGTAATTTTATGAAACCATGTTGAGGTAAAATGAGAAAACTAACCGTGTAGTCATTTAAGATGATTTTCGTCCTAATTTTCAGCAAAAAGATGACAATAAAAACCCTAATGAAGGCTACCTTCAACCTAAACAATCCTAGAAATCAACCTAAAACAGATTCATACTGAAACTAAGTTACAACATAGCAATGTTGAACTTATACTCTAATCACATTGTTTTACACCATGGATGACAATATAAAGTTTATGCTTAAGATACATACCAGAAGTCTTTACGATAGAACAACCATTAATTGTTGAAAACATGAATCTTTGACCTATCAAAAAGTTTGATGGTTGTTTTGGTATCTCCAATGGCCTAACTACACTTTCAAGCCATTTAATAGCTTTAAACCTTCTCATAGCTACAAAAAATGAAAAAAAAATCAAATAATCAACAACGTTTCTATTGTTTTGTTAAAAAGAATTTGAAGGCATAATTTAAAATTATACCTGCTCCTTGGACTTTCCTTGAAGGTAGAGTAACACTAAACAATACCGTTTCAAACTTTAGCGAAAACAACACTAAAGGATACCGTTTCGTAATTATGACATCAGCGAGGACTACATGGCATACCTGAGAAGTTAACACGTAGGCAATTCTATGTCATTATCTAAGCTCCCTTAATAGATAACATCATGTTCAAGATAACCTCTTTCGTGTTCATGTGAGCAAGAAGAGAGAAAGACACAAAGGATGTGTCAAACACAGTTCACATGATACAGATTTGATGCCTGAACCTGTATCATCTGAACTATGTTTCACACCTCCTTTGTGTCTTCCTCTCTTCTTGCTCACATGAACACGAAAGAGCTTATCTTGAACATGAGTAATAACACAGCTGTCTTCTACCTCCATCGCTAGATTCAAAGGGCAAATATGGTCAAAATCAAGAAACACAAGATTAATAATATTTAATGTTTTGAATGTGATGGTTCATACCTTTAAGATGAAATCGAAGTTGGTGAACAGTCTTACATCAGATACAGTGTACCTACGCAAGAGACATCAATTAGTTTGAGCAAATAGAAAGGATCTTTGAATTACCTAAATACCTAATTTCATGACCTAAACTCTACGCAATTTAAATTATCAACAATTTTCATCAGCAATTTTAAAACAGAGATCTTGTACCTGATAGAAGACAGTTGACTGCAGAGCTCTATGAAAACACTACATGTAATGAAAAACCCCAAATTAGAACCCTAATTTCTAAAATACAGCAAATTACCACAAATAAAGCTTTTAAATAAAGCAAACTTCAAAGTAAAATAAAACACCACATGCAATAAATAAATTTCAACCAAAATCAACCAAATCACAACAAAATCACAGAATCCTGAACTAAAACAATCTGGCTTTACAACTACTCTTAACAATTTTAATATAATTAATAACAGTTTTAATACAATTAATAACAGTTTTAATAACAATAGATTGCAGCAATATAATATAATAATATAATATTTACCGTAGGAAAGTACTGGCAGCCCAATGACCACTGTTCGCTTCATCGTCACTTCTTTCTTCTTCGTTCTCGGATCTTTAGCAGGCTGCACAGCAATTGCCATAGCTTTACCTAAACAATAATCCATGGGCATATTAAAAATCAAATCTTTTTTAACCCCTAATCGAAAAACATCCAAAACACGATGCAAAATCAATAAACTTATCATTGGTTTACCAATCGTTGCACAGAAGATCTAAAATCACCAATTCTATTAACACGATGGTCAAACACAAAGATTTATCATAAAAAGAACAAAAGGTTTAATTTTTTCTATCTTTTCAGTCAATACAAAGAATATAACAAAAGGCACAAATCATTTACAAAAAACCAAAATTACTTGTCCACATGACAACCCCACCAGCATTTTTAATTCTCCCCCTTTCATCACTTCTATTTGCTTTATGTCACTGTAGTTGAAGCAATAGAACCATCAACACTCGAGTTATACTTTTCAGACTCCAAGTCGGTTCTTTGATGGTTGCCATTTTTCCTCTGAAACTTGAGAAACCACAAATCAATAAACCATCTTCAGTGCCAATACAAAGCCAAAAAAGTTTTACAATGAAGCATACAATCATATATAAACATTTGATCAAACAGATCTTCAACAAAACAAACTTATCAACCGGAAAAGGAACAGATGATAGATACAGTACAAGTATTAAGGTTTAAACCACAAAAACCATAACTTATTAACTGGAATCAGAATATAAAAACAAAAGTGTAACAACATTAACGAAGAATTTCACATTATAGATGAAAGTATGAAAACCTAATCTTCAAACTGTATAGTGAACTATCAAACATCAGAATTAAAGCTTCCAACTGTATAGTGAACTATCAAACATCAGAATTAAAGCGACAATTAACATGAAACTTATGAATAAATAAACAAAAATCAAGTGAAAGCTGGAAACATAACATATGATAGATACAGTCCAAGTATTAGGGTTTAAACCACAAAAACCATATCTTATCAACCGAATAAATTAACAAAAATCAAGTGAAAACTGGAAATGGAACATATGATAAGTTATGGTTTTTGTGGTTTAAACCCTAACACCATCGAAAATCTGACTTGATTTGAACAGAGACTTACCTCATCTGCTGAAACGGAGATCTCGTTAGGTTTTTCATCGGCTTCTTGACGGATGAACTGGACCATTTGATGAACCTGATTGGAGACATCTGCATCGTTCATCTTTGAATCTCAATCTGCTCGAAGATGTTATTCGGAGTTGAAGAGAGAGAGAGAGAGAGAGAGAGAGAGAGAGGTGTGAATGTTTTGAATTTTGAAAATGAACCGGTGTATATTTGATTGAGATTTGATGGAGAGAGAATTAAGATTAAACTTTTTATTTAATAAAAACCCATTTGAATTTTGAATTTGATTTAGAAATTCCCTCCTAAAAAAATCAGTATTTATCTTTATAAAAATAAAAATCGGATTTATGACATCACCATCGACTATGTGGCATAGCTGAATGGTTGACACATAGGCAAAATTACATCAGCCTTTAGTCTCCTTTTATAGATTATATATATATATATATATATATATATATATATATATATATATATATACTTGTCAAAAGTGTTTTGACTAATCTTTGTAACAAATAAATATATACATATATGAACCGGGTTCAAAAAAAAAACTATACCATGAATTCCCTTCAGAAAGTATATGAAATTATTGTAGGTGGTGGAAAGGTTTCGATGTTCCTAACAATCTAGCTTACATAAGAAATAGACCGGTTGAATGCTACTTTTGGGCATTAG
>JARYGA010056562.1:0-29326 GCA_030545235.1 Helianthus tuberosus | reverse complement strand
ATAGTAGAGTAAATTGGTTTTTACTTTTATAGTTAGTGGGTCCCATATATATATATATATATATATATGTAATTAAATTGGTCATTTCACACCCACTTAATACCAAAAACTAACACCCATCCACGCCCGGGACTATTTGAGAACAAAAATGTAAAAGTTGGGGACTATAGCTGTAATTTTAGTAGTGTAGAGAGTATAGGTGAAAACCGAGTAAACCACAAGGACTATCCGGTCACTTTTCTTATTGTATTATTCAATAGTTGAGTAATCTTATCCAATAAATAATTTTCTATTATAAAAATAATTCATTTATCGATGATTTACTCTACAAAATATGTAAACCGGATTTTATTAAGAAAAGGCTTAAGCCTAGAGACCTCATAGTGAAGATCATTTTTAACTCTTGATATTTCAAACAATGTATGTGTCACCCCTCATAACTAGTAGTAAAGGATAATTTGGTCCTAAAATGAAAATTCTTACCATTTTATTTTCTCAAAATAATACACAATAAACTCAACACAACACAGAAAGAAAAACAGTACAAAAATTCAAAACAAAAAAATCTAGCACAAAAATCAAGTACAAAAAATCCAACATAAGAAAGTGTTAACTTTCACTGAAAACTATCTCATGATTGTAAATTCTCACATCTCAACTTTCGCCTATATTTTTCATGTGATTGTATCATGCACGTACACTTTTGCGTAAACTTGTAGCTTCTGCCAAAACTACACGTAAACATCTGATGTTGTAGATCGCCATCGTGAAAGCGGCGGTAGCATCATGATTGCAGCGCCAAAGGTTAAGGTCCCGAAGGCATGTTATTTTTACGTACCCTAGTGAGAGCAAGTTGGGATAGCGCGGTGGTGAGATGAAAGCGATGAATGCCTTAGGTGGTGGTGATATTAGGGTTTAACAGTGGTTGTAGCATACGTTGTGTTGTGATGGGACAGTGATAAAAAAGGAAAGGAAAGTGGTGTAATTAAAACCTTGAAATGAATTAGGGTTTTGACATGGTGGCTCCATGTTTAGGATTTTTTTAACGACAAATTTGGATCACTGACGTACCACTAGAGTATTATCGTGCCACCAGCAGAACCACCCGATCATATCCGTCTCCATTAAGCAATAAAGTCTATACACAACTTCAGGAGGAAACCCAATAAATCTTGGAAAACCCCCTTGTGGGAATCGAAACCATAACCTAATGATCCCAAAGCCTTATCCCACCCCTAAGATGCCACTAGGTTTTAGACGCTGGTTGTGAGTTGTAGCTCTGATACCAAATTAAACTAGAAATGATGTATTGTGTTGATGATGGTTGTTGACTGTAGCAATTGGGGTTGAGAAGGACCTCTCTATATAGCATAATATTACACTTGACTGCCGATAGGGTGACTCAATCTATTATCTATTTGAGCATCTACTCCGGAAAAACAAAAAACTTTAGTTAAATTTGATACAAATTATCTATTAACTTTTTGCAAATACATAAATATTTTTGTAAAAGATATTTGGTTGCCTATTAACTCTCTTTTCGTCGGTGAAATATGCATATTATGTGATGTCATGTGTGGTGAAAAATCTAGGCAAGTTTCCTAAATTACCGTATGTTAGTAGGCATGTTCATGATATATAATAGATTGGACTACATAAGGGCGACATCGGCCGGGGGGGTCAGAGGGATACACTCACCTTTGATCATCGGAATTTGTTGAATTTTTTTTCCTATAACAAAAATGAGTTTTGTTAAGAAAAAGAAGTACTAGTTGGCTTTCTATTTGAGTTATTAGATAAGTGAATGACCTCGACAAGGAAGATCTGGTTGTGTCACTGACAGTACACAAGATCGTATAAAAGTAAAATCATGAATCGAAGAGAGTAGCAGTTGTACTAGTATAAATGGGTGAGAGAGAGACTCTGCAGCAGACCGTACTGGGCCATTGGCTGCAAGTTGGGCTGAAATTCTGAGCTAAAACCATTTTTGATGTCTTTTTCAATATGTAATGGGATATTATGAGCCTTCTTTCTTATTTCTTTAGGAGTTAAATCCCATTTTAGTCCTTGTGGTTTTGTTCATTTTGCCAGTTTAGTCCAAAGGTTTCGTTTTTTGTCTGTGGTTTCAAAAAGGTTTCACCGTTGCCATTTTAGTGCACTGAGTTAACTTCATCCATTATTTCTATTAACGAGAAAGGCAATTCGGTCATTTTATATGGCCGAATTGTCCTTCTAGTTAACAGAATTACATATAAATACCATTGCCCTTTCTCATTAACAGAAAAAATTGATGAAATTAACCCAGTGGACTAGAATGACAACGGTGAAACCTTTTTAGACCCATAGGGAAAAATAAAACCTTTGTACTAAACTAAAAAAATGACCTGAACCACAGGAACTAAAATGACATTTAACTTTTTCTTTAAACTAAAAGTTCAAGGTGGCTTGTTGGTGTGTTAATATAGCCCAACAACTATAAAGTTTTTAGGCCCAACGTCGACTTTAAAGTTAAAAGGTTTAATAAAAACCGCATAATACTATTATATATATATATATATATATATATATATTTTGTTGGTGATGGTTCATGACCAGTGACTCTAGAAAAAAGGAAATGCATTGCATAGCTATTTGAAGAAACACTGGTTAAATGATCGGAATCAGATAAACCAGTGGGTTAGGTTCTGCATAAAGGGTTGGTTTCTCCTCGTTCGATTTGGGGGTAACAGATCTTCTTCCTCAATGAATACTGCAAAACAGAAACACCATCATACTCGTCACGGGGAGAATGGGGGTTCTCTCCGTGACCACCCTCCGGCGTGAGAATAAGTAAAGGTTTATGAAGAAGAAGAAGAAGAAGAAGTATAAATGAAGTGAATGTAACTTGAAGATTATACCTTAATTATTCTCTTATTTATAGTCGTGGTTTGGGCGGGAAAACCTGTTTTTGAAATATTGACGGAAGATGTTAACTCCGTAAGCGGTTATTTTTTCCCTCCATTAATCACTTAATTGAATGTGAGAGCACACGGATCGCGATCTTTGATCAACGGCTGGGGTATTGCCACATGGAAAGTGGGCAAGTGAAGATCTATCTTCGTTTTCATGCCATAATCGTGACTTCAAGAGAGCTTGGGATGAAGACACGTGGCCAGACGTGTGACAACCTTCATAATTCCATGTATCCGTACAATTTATTAATGACAATTAAAGTGCTTGATGACTGTACTGAATTACTTAACTACTTTCTGATTTCGGTGTTATACTTACATGTGCTTGTTAACATACTAGTAGTATACAGAAAAGTTACTAAATGGTCCTGAATGTTTTCCTAAGTGTTAGGAATTAAAAATGCTACAAAAATATATATATAGGACACTTTACGGATTAATTAAGCACTTTAACGGAACAACACCGAAACGAATAACCGGACTTTACCCGGAACACAAAAATATTACAAGAGGCATTGTTTTTATTTTTCTGAGCTAGTTAGGGTCCCCGAACACCCTAACACACTATATAATTAACAACACACCTTAAACTACTAACTTAACATTTAAATCCTAACTAGTTAGTTACCATAACATTGAAACCCAACCCCATACCCCCCCCCCACTCGAACCGGTTATGTGGAGTGGGACACCCCCACAATTCTTTTCATTATTTTATTTATTGATGTTGGTGGATAAAGAACATGGTATATAGTGGTTAAAGATAAAACTTGGTCTATATAAGTGCATAAGAGTCATGATCAATTCATTCTCAAACATCAACAACACTTGCAAACTTTTTCCTCCTTCCTTGTGTTCGGCCGCCACCACCATACCCACCATCACCACCTTCAAGTTTTTCTTCAAGCGATCTACACTCATCCAAAGGTGCAAGAGACCCTACAAGTAAGCTCGGTGTGTTCGGAAGCTCAAGGACCGCTCTCGTTTTCTTTTATCCATCACTTTTACACACTTGAACTCCCTAGCCTTGTGCTAGTAGTAAGTTTCTTACATCTTCATCTTCTTCATATTTTTGATGGTTAATAGTGAAAAGAATGGTGAAATAACAAGAAACACTAAGAACATAAACAAAGTCTTGACATAAACTAACTATGAGATGAAGTAGTGTTAAAATGAAGATGAAATCATATTGTTCTTGTGTTGTTATTCTTGTTGAATGTTGTTTGTTAGTGAAGATGATATGGTTCATCACATGGACTTGCTAGATCATGTTTAAGAACATGAACTAGCAAGATGAGAAAATAAGAATGATGTAGGATGATGGAATCATCCACACATAAACTATGAACTTGAATAAATACATATTTTCTTGAAAAATAAAGATCAAAGTGGGTTATAATCTCATAGATCTAAAGATCTATGAGTGGTTTTTCGAAAGAACCAAGTGAAAGGTATAAGTTTGGATAAAATATGGATCTTACATAAACTAATCACACTTTTAGTGGGTAAAAAAGTGTAGAAACACATGTGTAAGAAGAAAATTTCACAAAGAAATATTTCTAGAAATTATGACTAGAAGTTGTAAATATGCAAACTCTTTAAAAATAAAGATTTTAAAGAACCAATCACATTTTGGAAGGTAACAAGACTTACTAAGTGTGCTAGTAAGTTACTACATGTTTTTACAAATTTTTCAAGTTCATGAGTTTATGGTTTACGCTTATTTTTGACAAGTTTGGTAAATAGAGATTGTATGTTAATGATTGAGAATTGTTTGATTGAATTTTTGAAAAGACAATGATATGCTAGTAAGCATGGACACCTCCATTTACAAAGGAAACTCTGGCGAAATTTTCTAAAAATCCCAACACTTAGAAAATATTTTTCTAAACAAGCGTTACGATAAGTATATTTTTCTAAACAAGCGTTACAAAGGAAACTCTGGCGAAATTTTTATAACTTGCTTTTCGAATATAAACTTCGCCATAATTTTTGTAACAAAACACCAAGTATCGGAGGTTGACTTTCGTAAATAAAATTCGATAAATATATATTTAAAATATATATTGTATACTAAAACTCTTGTGTGAATATTTGTTTATTTTACCGTTATATTATTTTAGGGTAAAATAATATATAACTTAACGAAGTGCGTTGACGTTTAAATTGTGTGATATGTGATAAAAGTAATGAGTAGATAAACCATACGTGTTGTGCATGAGAAATTGATTGTTATCTATACCTTATTAGGACGTGCTTGATTTCCTGATTATTAGAGTAACTAGTCTAATCGAGCAAACCGAGGTGAGTTCACACTTTTCTACAAAGCATGGTAATTCCCGGTGGGAATGGGAATGGGTTCAGGAATAGGGATTCCTCGTCCTTTGGGACGCGTTCAGGAATGTGAATTCCTCGTCCTTGGGACGTACTTAGACTTACTGGACTAGAACTCTATCAGCGAAGTCCTTCCCTTTTGTATCGACTTAATCGCCGAGGCTATGGCGAGCGGGTCATTAGTTAATAGCGCTATTAGGTTTAACAAACCTCACGCCGTGCCAGTTGGACGGTCGTGTACTAATGGACTATGGCACGTCGATGATGATAGACACCGACTCTAGGGCACAATTAATTTTTGTTAGTAGTCGATATAATAAACGAGTCTGGTAGTCTAAATAATGGGGTAGCCCCCACGGCCGGAGTGCCGGGCTGGATAGCCAGGGAAGGTGGACATGGGATGGTTAACTAATAAACGTTTTCGAACTATGAGGTAACCCCCACGGCTGGATAGCTGAATGAGATTAAACTACGTTTTTGGAAACAACTCTAAAATGGGCAACCAACCGTGAACTCACTCAACTTTGTTGTTGACTCGTTGTTACATGCTTTGCAGGTCGCTAGATACTATGGGGCTTGCACATGGAGGTGGTCATTGTGGGATGCGAACTGTTATGTCCCGTACTTATTAAATAAACCTTATGAACTTATGAAACTTATGTTTTGAGTCTTTAAAACTTATGAACTACGAACTTATGTTTTGGTTTAACGTCTTATGCTTCCGCTGATTAAATTGAACTTGGTTAACTTAATTTTGGTCACCAATTGTATTGTGGTTGGTTTCATTTACTTAAATACTATGTTCAATATGATTGGTGGCTCGATCCTGGTCATGTCACGCCTCCAAGTGGTGATACTCCGCGTGGTGGATTTTGGGGGTGTGACAGGTTGGTATCAGAGCCATTGGTTGTAGTGAACTTTGTTTTAAAAAGGGAAAGGCTTTTGATAAAACCGGACTATAACCTGTACAGTGCTCAACGATCCACAACAACGCTTCGCTCCACGTGCAAGACTCGACACAATAGGTGGTATGATTTATGTTGTATTATCAGTTAGATAGTTCACACTGTGCATTAATTAACGTGATAATTGCAATTTGAACCTTGTGTGCTTACTCTCTACTATCGTCCCACACTTACGCACTTTCGCGACACTTTTCTCACTTACGTTGCTTCGTTGTAAAGATCATGAACGGACGCGGAGGACGTATCAACCTAACTCAAGCCCAGTTGACGACTTTGATCAACGAACGAGTTGCTGAGGCACTCGCAGCAAATCCAGCAGGAGGTATAACATGCCATATCAACCCACCTTAGGACTTTTAGACCCTACCTTCGTAAACCAACCCTCGTGCTTAACCTTGTCTTTTATTCTCGCGCAACAGGTCAACATGCTCAGCCTCCTGTGTGCACATTCAAAACCTTCATGGATTGCCGGACCAGTACCTTCAGCACTGGTTCGAGAAGCTCGAATCTGTCTTCAAAATGTGTGAATGCCCTGAAGATCGTAGGGTGAAATATGCTACTGGAACCCTTGAAGGTGCTGCGTTAACCTGGTGGGAGGCACAGGATCAACTGCTTGGGTTGGCGGTTGCTAATGCCACCCCATGGAATGACTTCAAGGAACTGATCAAGGAAGAGTACTGCAGTTGTGACGACATCCACAAGCTAGAGGTGGAATTTTTCAATCTGAAGATGACGGGGTCTGAGATTAAGGCGTATACGAAGAGGTCAAACGAGTTGGCCATCTTGTGTCCTACTATGGTGGACCCTCCCATCAAACGTATTGAGCTGTACCTCAAGGGTCTTGTACCAGAGATTCAGAGTCACGTGACTTCATGTCACACCCCGATATTTCCACATATTACCGGTGGGCCAGGTGGGGAGTATCGTGACGTAGTTGATATCATCATAGTCAAACAACACAATTTAAATGCATAGTGGAAGTCTTGAAATATAAAATATTATTACAAACACAAATGTCTGATAATATAAAAGTATTCCATACAGACTAGCTTGTAATAATCCACAGGCGGATCAAAACAACAAAAGAAGTTATCTGACTAATGGCTTATGTGAAGGAGTTGCAAAGTTCTCAACTAACAAGTCCTGAGCAGCTTCCAGCCTATTACGTACTTGTACCTGTCACTTAGACTTTGGAAAATACGTCAGTTTTCACTGGTAAATACACTCAACCGACTCATTTGAAAATGTTTATGAAAATTGGTTTAGGTGCACAAGGCACAAAATTATTTTGACACTTGATTAAAATGCACAAGGCAAAATTAATCTTTTATACTTGGGACAAACTATATCTCATGTTATCAGTTTTACATAACTTGCTCTACATACGGGGCCCGGTTCTATGCCGGTTCGAGATCAACCGACACACCACTTATTCCCTTATTGGGAATCCCATATTGGGTATAATTAATTAATAAGCATATTGCATCTGTTAGGTGTATGCCTACACCCCGTGCTTAGGTCGTGGCCATTGCAATTAATGAGTCAAGGATATCCAGGACACGATCACATTAATCCCCAATGTTTCAGTCAAGCAATACGAATTAAAACTGGTTCTTTGGATTTCCCGACTTATTGGTCTTTGAATCCCATACCTGACCATGCGGTATTTATATCACCGTATCCCAAGCCCGTATAAGGGAAAATAGGTTAAGAGTATTTACCTGAGCTAGCTCCTGTCTTAAATAGCAAGAATTATAATAACGCAGCCGTATTCACTTAAGTAAGCGTAGGTACAATTTACCAGAAGGCTCTAGTCTGGAATGATGGTACAAATAATCAATTAGAATACTAACGGGTCTTAATTATGTCATAGACTTAGACCGGCTAGTTTTTAAACAGAACAACGGTACGACACGCTAGATTAAGCGGAGGCCGGATTAGAATGTGATTTAGACCCAACAAGTATGAAGACTTGTATAAAATGGGTAAACTAAATACATTCTGGATTTTGAAATGAAAATGATAAGGTTCGACCCGTTCTGCTTAATTTATGTAAACTAGTTACATAAACCGTACCGGGCGCGTATATGCGTAACGGGTAACCGAATGAGTCATACACAAGTTCCATAAGTTAATATGCTTTAAAAATGTTGTGATATCAGTAGGATACATTCCATTATGCCCAAAACGAGTTTAATCTCAATTTAAGCCCCGTAGGGGTATTTCGGTCATTTTAAAAGATTATGAAAGAGATTTATTTTAATTCTGAGACTCGGGTCTTAAATAATCAGTAAAACAACTAAATTTAATAGGTTATATCAGTTGGTGATAAGTCTTATATGCCAAAATGGTTTTAAACCCATACTAGGTGTTTAATACGCGTAAAAAGTCGTTTTAAGGGATTTCCGGGTTATACAGGAAATCTGAGTTTTTTGATCAGGTTATAAAGCTCAAAATACTTCATTTATTATATAAAATCAGTAGCAATTGGATTGGTTTCAAAATACTATGTAAAACTCATTTTATACACAAAAAGGGTATAATCGGTATTTACCGAATCAAGGCCATAACCTTAGGTTATGATCAGGTTAAAAATAATTAAAAATCTTCAAAAATCTCAAAATATTATATTACATTAGTGGGTAAAAGGTTTGGTGTCAAAAATTGGGTTTAGATAGGCTTTACGCTAATTATGCTTTTTAATTAACAAAAAGCTTTCAAATTACGCTATTGAGCATAACTCCTAATCTAGACCTCCAACTGATGTGAAATTTTAGGGACATGTTTGTAAATTAGTAATAAAGATTATTGTCCTTTCACATTTCCGAAATTCGCGTTTTATGGTCAAAAGGGCATTATGGTCAACATTAAGCAATTAACGAAGAAGTGTAAACGAATCGGACAATCAACGATCCAACCACAGAGGGTTATACTATCATGTAACCTGGTCCTAAGGAAGCTCTAAGACATTTCCAAACCCATCTAAATCGGGTCAGAACTAAAGTCAAAGCAAAAGTCAAAGTTTTGCGACTTTGGGTTCCGAACCGAGCCTAAACAGAAAATTGTCGGATCAAACAAGCTTAGACCAGTTCTTATACTTATTACCAAGTTATATGAGTGATAAAATAGGTTACACGCCTTCTACATTGCTAATTAAGCGTAAATTCGAAAATTATGGTTCTGTTGACTTTTTATAAACAACTTTGACCCGACATTTGATCTAGTTAGAGCGGAAATCAGAGGGTGCCCTTTTAAGCGTTTATTGCCCACATAATTACCAACTTATAACTACCTTAAGTTTGACTAATCACTGTACCATTAGTGATTAATCAATAAGTCAAACCTTAATTACGACGGTTTGACTTTTAAGCTAATAACTAAGCAAAACTCAATTAAGGAAGGTCAAGGATACTTACCAAGGTCTAATGCACGATTAGAGATGCTTGGGGAAAGGCCTTGAGCTCCAGAAATGATCAGAAGTGAAGGTATGAGTGAATGATCAAGTTTGCAAACAATGGGGCTTTATATAGTGCCTTTGATCCATCAAGATCATGACAAACAATGCTATACATGTTCCCTGATGTTAAACATGTGTCCCTAGTGCCTAAGAACCAGTAAGGGTCGCTCATGGAAGTGAAAAATATCAATATAAGTCGTTTAGATGGCTGAACAGACACCGACCGAGTTTCTGCATCTGGGCATGGCTTACGGACCGTAAGGGTCCAGCCATATGGTCCGTAAGGACCGGCCAGCTCACCAGAACTTTCAAAAACTGACACATTTGGCCCCTGATCCTTCTAAACTTGATTTTAAGATGCTTTCTTACACTTGTAACCCCCAAACTTGAAT
Source organism: Helianthus tuberosus (assembly GCA_030545235.1). NCBI lineage: Eukaryota > Viridiplantae > Streptophyta > Magnoliopsida > Asterales > Asteraceae > Helianthus > Helianthus tuberosus. Next base: position 19,227 of record JARYGA010056562.1, on the reverse strand, counting down.
TTTAAGGACTCCAAGTCATAAACCAACTTTGTTAGGTCCCCGGTTATTCATACGATCACCGAAAAGTCTTAAATTTCAACGTTGACGCTTTTAACCGCTCATATACGAATGTTATCATAACTTTCTCATACGATAACGAACCTTGGTGAAATTTTTATCACGCATTGTAGTGAGCATAACTAATCTTTACAAAGCTTCGGGTTTACTAAAAGGTCACTCAGAGGTATATTTTAAACATGTTGACACATTTAACCACTATAGTTTGTAATCTCTCACTTTCTTTTACAATTAGCTTCGTATGATCCGTGAATCATTCGTTTAAGGGTATAAACATTGGAGTTCTTATGAATGCAATCAAAAGTTTGCTAAGCTTATGGTTTACAAAAGGTTTATTATCCCTTGCATTAACGTAAGATACTTAGCAGACACTATCAATGCTAAATGGTAAGGACGTACCTAATGCTATTATTGATATGCACTGTCTCTGGCATTCAACCGGTAGTTCAGACGTTTCCTTTCTTATCCTTCCCAGACTTAGCTGCTCCTTCCTTGGCAGCCTTAGGGCAATTAGTATTGATGTGGCCCTTTTCGCCACAGCTGAAACAGTTTGCATTCTTTATGTCCTTACATTCGTGGGACTGGTGACCAGTTCTTTTACAGATGCCACATTGCTTTAACTTTTGGTTTGATCGACACTGTCCCCGGTGTCTTCTTTTGCAGGTTTTGCATGTAGACTTTTTGTTGGAATCCTGTTGGTTATTGTTGAACTCGGATTTACTCTTCTTAGGATTCTGGGAGTTATCCTCCTCCCTTGTCTTTTCTCATTAGTTTCATTCTTGATTAACTTTTGTCTCACTATATCTAGAGTGAGAGACAAGGATAGATCTACAGCTGATCTGAAGGTGATTGGCCTTGAAGCCTTAACATTCCTTTTATTTTGGGTGCCAAACCACCGATGAAACGCGCAATGCGTTTTGGTTCAGGGGTAATTAAATAGGGTACCAATCTAGATAGGGAGTTGAAGTCGGTAACATATTGCTGGCAATTTAGGTTCTTCATTGTGAGACTCAGAAAATCTGTCTCCACCTTTTCCACTTCGTGTTGTGGACAGTAGTTCTCTTTGATAAGGTCCACAAACTTGGACCATCCCATATTGTATAGGGGAATTTTCCCCGTGGACTGCATCATGGCCCTCCACCATGCAAGAGCCTCGCCCTTGAAAGATTGTGAAACAAATTTTACTACGTCCTTATCAGCACAATTGCTGATGTCCACAACAGTTTCCATTTCCTCAAGCCATTCCATGGCATCAATTGCTCCTTTTTCGCCATTGAAATCTCTGGGTTTGCATGAGATGAAGTATTTGTAGGTGCACCCGTCTTCAGTTGAACAGGGCTTATCATAGAGTACTAACTTCTGAGGTTCGCTCTTTTCATCTGAAGAGTGAACGGAGCTTTCCTTACGAGCTGATGTATGTGTTTCCGTATGGACCTTTGAGTGAGTGTCACTCGGTTCCTTTTTGTTCTCAAGGATCTTATCCACAGCTTCACTAATTGCTGCGTCAATCAAGGCCTAAAGAGCAGTGTCGTTAACATTTATATTTATATTTGCATCCTTGTTTCTAGCCGCAGTACTGCTGTGTGCTTCGTCGGAATCCACCATTCTGGGGCTTTGGTACTAAACACCAATAATAACATATGCTTAGCCACAAACTATTATGGAATCATCGTAATTGATGATTTATAAGCCATGGTATTATAAAACCCTAATGGCTGTTAGGTTTTTTTTTTAACTTCATTATAGTATGCTACTAGAAAGTATGTCAATTATATTTAGCCTAGGTCAAAAAGGACCATCAATTGTGTTTAAGGTTTGGACCAAGTCCATTACCTTTTGACGGGGAATCACAATGTCACAACTGTCCTTGTCATAATGACAATCTTTAGATAGTTGGAAGGCTTGTCACGAAAGAAATTAATAGTCATAGGCACGAAGGCCTTGTCACTAGGGAAATTTTAAAACACAATCAATGATTCCTTTGGATCGGAAAATTTCATAATTCTTTGTCTTGACAAGAAGTTATGAAATAAAACTATCTTTTCATGTATACATCTTTGCCCGTAGGTATACATCCCTATGGATGTTTTGATGTGTTCATCATGTTTGACGTTTATTAGCCATGATTCCTCTTGATCATAACGCTAAAAATAAGGGGTTTGGAAAATTCCTAATATAAGGATGACAAGTGTGATTTTTTTCGCATCACCTATTGTCAGGAGTGTTAACATGTTTTTAAATGTTAACAAGGATTGGAATCTTTAAATAGGTTCTATCATCGTAGCCAGGTCTTTAATGACATTCAAGCTAGGTTATACCTTTTTAAGATTTTCTTTTAATATGAATACAGGCAGGAAAGGAATGATATTTAATTTTATTCAGGATTTTCATTAAAATCCTAAATTATAAGTTAGTAATAGCACAAAAGGCCTAGTCACATGGACAAGTTTAGTTTATAAGCCCAGATTTTATGAAATTGAGGCATTAAGGTTTGAATCAAAGTTCATTACCTTTTCTTGACAGGGAGTTGTAGGCTACTACTGTCTTTAGTCTCAGAGGACGTTAATTATAGCCCGTAGGCATTTCCCTTCTTAGGGATGTTTATGGTATGATCATCTTTTCAGATGCTATTAGTCGAGATCGTATGGATCCTACCGACTATTATGTTTGGACGTATTCCAACATCTTTAGACAGGGGTCAAAGACCACCACTGTCGTTGTCTTATCGAACAACAAGTTTAGCCCGTAGGCACTTCATCCCTAACGGATGTTTATAATATGATCATCTTATAGGATGATATAAGCCATGATTTCTAGATCATAAGGCAAATTAGGAAATTTTAAAAATTTCCAGTATAGGGATGACTATTGCGATTTTCTCGAATCGCTTTTGTCAAGTATGCTAACACGTTCTTAGGTGTTAACAATATGATCATCTTTATTTGATGATTTAAGCCATGATTTCTAAATCACTGGGCTAGATAAGAAAATTGGAAGAATCCAATATAGGAATGACTGTTGTGATTTTCTCGAATCACATTTGTCAAGAGTGCTAACACGTTCTTAGGTGTTAACAAGGATTTGAATCTTTTGAATAGGTTTTACCATCTTGGCCATGTCTGTAACGACCTTTAGGCTTTACTTTAAGATTCTTTTTAATATTTAACGCAGAGCAATCCTAATTTGAGATGTTAATATGGACCTGAATCTAATTATGGAACTACCATCTTGGCCCGGTCTTAAAATGACTCGTGACTAGGTCTTGTCCTTTTCAGATTTTGCCATTTTATTATAATGGTAGATCTTATAAAAGGAATGCTATTTTTCATTTATTTCATATTTCATGTTTAGGATGAAAATTTAAATTTAGTCATTCCACTATAAAATTAAAAAGTTCAGGTTTGCCCTAAACGGGACTTGAAAGGAATAATGTTGTCCTCGAAGGGACTGAAAGATAAGTATGCCCTTATAAGGACTTACTAAGGAAACAAACTTTAGTAAAAGGAGTTTCTTCTTCATATTATTTCTGAATGTTTTCTCCTTGGTTACACGTTTATCCTAGTCGCAGCACGAAGCTCGGCCTTCCCTAGGCTCCAATTGGGGAGAATTTACACTATGGCTTCTTTGCTTAGCGACGTATTAAAAATATAGAATTTAAAGTAAAAATTCTCTGAATAGAGATAAGGGTATTCCTATGTTAAGTCTAGACTCAGAAAGTCAAGGAATGTGCTACTGTGTCACTGAGATTAAACACAAAAGACTAGTGTTTAATTCACTCAGTGTTGGCTCTGATACCAACCTGTCACACCCCGATATTTCCACGTATTACCGGTGGGCCAGGTGGGGAGTATCGTGATGTAGTTGATATCATCATAGTCAAACAACACAATTTAAATGCACAGCGGAAGTATTGAAATATAAAATATTATTACAAACACAAATGTCTGATAATATAAAAGTATTCCATACAGACTAGCTTGTAATAATCCACATGCGGATCAAAACAACAAAATAAGTTATCAGACTAATGGCTTATGTGAAGGAGTTGCAAAGTCCTAAACTAACAAGTCCTAAGCAGCTTCCAGCCTATTACGTACTTGTACCTGTCACTTAAACTTTGGAAAATACGTCAGTTTTCACTGGTAAATACACTCAACCGACTCATTTGAAAATGTTTATGAAAATTGGTTTAGGTGCACAAGGCACGAAATTATTTTGACACTTGATTAAAATGCACAAGGCAAAATTGATCTTCTATACTTGGGACAAACTATATCTCATGTTATCAGTTTTACATAACTTGCTCTACATACGGGACCCGGTTCGAGATTAACCGACACACCACTTATTCCCTTATTGGGAATCCCATATTGGGTATAATTAATTAATAAGCATATTGCATCTGTCAGGTGTACGCCTACACCCCGTGCTTAGGTCGTGGCCATTGCAATTAATGAGTCAAGGATATCCAGGACACGGTCACATTAATCCCCAATGTTTCAGTCAAGCAATACGAATTAAAACAGGTTATTTGGATTTCCCGACTTATTGGTCTTTGAATCCCATACCTGACCATGCGATATTTATATCACAGTATCCTAAACCCGTATAAGGGAAATAGGTTAAGAGTATTTACCTGAGCTACCTCCTGTCTTAAATAGCAAGAATTATAATAACTCAGCCGTATTCACTTAAGTAAGCATAGGTACAATTTACCGGAAGGCTCTAGTCTGGAATGATGGTATAAATAACCAATTAGAATACTAACGGGTCTTAATTATGTCATAGACTTAGACCGGCTAGTTTTTTAACAGAACAACGATACGACACGCTAGATTAAGCGGAGGCCGGATTAGAATGTGATTTAGACCCAACAAGTATGAAGACTTGTATAAAATGGGTAAACTAAATACATTCTGGATTTTGAAATGAAAATGATAAGGTTCGACCCGTTCTGGTTAATTTATGTAAACTAGTTACATAAACCGTACCGGGCGCGTATATGCGTAACGGGTAACCAAATGAGTCATACACAAGTTCCATAAGTTAATATGCTTTAAAAATGTTGTGATATCAGTAGGATACCTTCCATTATGCCTAAAACGAGTTTAATCTCAATTTAAGCCCCGTAGGGGTATTTCGGTCATTTTAAAAGATTATAAAAGAGATTTATTTTAATTCTGAGACTCGGGTCAGAAATAATCAGTAAAACAACTTAATTTAATAGGTTATATCAGTTGGTGAAAAGTCTTATATGCCAAAATGGTTTTAAACCCATACTAGGTGTTTAATACGCGTAAAAAACCGGTTTAAGCGATTTCCGGGTTATACAGGAAATCTGAGTTTTCTGATCAGGTTATAAAGTTCAAAATACTTCATTTATTATATAAAATCAGTAGCAATTGGATTGGTGTCAAAATACTATGTAAAACTCTTTTTATACACAAAAAGGGTATAATCGGTATTTACCGAATCAAGACCATAACCTTAGGTTATGATCAAGTTAAAAATAATTAAAAATATTCAAAAATCTCAAAATATTATATTACATCAGTGGGTAAAAGGTTTGGTGTCAAAAATTGGGTTTAGATAGGCTTTACGCTAATTATGATTTTTAATTAACAAAAAGCTTTCAAATTACGCTATTGAGCATAACTCCTAATCTAGACCTCCAACTGATGTGAAATTTTAGGGACATGTTTATAAATCAGTAATAAAGATTATTGTCCTTTCACATTTCTGAAATTCTCATTTTATGGTGAAAAGGGCATTATGGTGAACATTAAGCAATTAACGGAAACGTGTAAACGAATCGGACAATCAACGATCCAACCACAGAGGGTTATACTATCATGTAACCTGGTCCTAAGGAAGCTCTAAGTCATTTCCAAACCCATCTAGATTGGGTTAGAACTGAAGCCAAATCAAAAGTCAAAGTTTTGCGACTTTCGGTTCCGAACCGAGCCTAAACAGAAAATTGTCGGATCAAACAAGCTTAGACCAATTCTTATACTTATTACCAAGTTATATGAGTGATAAAATAGGTTACACGCCTTCTACATGGCTAATTAAGCGTAAATTCGAAAATTATGGTTCTGTTGACTTTTTATAAACAACTTTGACCCGACATTTGACCTAGTTAGAGCGGAAATCAGAGGGTGCCCTTTTAAGCGTTTATTTCCCACATAATTACCAACTTATAACTACCTTAAGTTTGACTAATCACTGGACCATTAGTGATTAATCAATAAGTCAAACCTTAATTACGACAGTTTGACTTTTAAGCTAATAACTAAGCAAAACTCAATTAAGGAAGGTCAAGGATACTTACCAAAGTCTAATGCACGATTATAGATGTTTGGGGAAAGGCCTTGAGCTCCAGAAATGATCAGAAGTGAGGGTATGAGTGAATGATCAAGTTTGCAAACAATGGGGCTTTATATAGTGCCTTTGATCCATCAAGATCATGACAAACAATGCTATACATGTTCCCTGAAGTTAAACATGTGTCCCTAGTGCCTAAGAACCAGTAGAGGTCGCTCATGGAAGTGAAAAATATCAATATAAGTCGTTTAGATGGCTGAACAGACACCTGACCAAGTTTCTGCATCTGGGCATGGCTTACGGACCGTAAGGGTCCAGCCATACGGTCCGTAAGGACCGGCCAGCTCACCAGAACTTTCAAAAACTGACACATTTGGCCCCTGATCCTTCCAAACTTGATTTTAAGATGCTTTCTTGCATTTGTAACCCCCAAACTTGACTTTTAAGGACTCCAAGTCATAAACCAACTTTGTTAGGTCCCCGGTTATTCATACGATCACCGAAAAGTCTTAAATTTCAACGTTGACGCTTTTTACCCCTCGTATACGAATTTTATCATAACTTTCTCATACGATAACGAAACTTGGTGAAATTTTTATCACGCATTCTAGTGAGCATAATTAATCGTTACAAAGCTTCAGGTTTGCTAAAAGGTCACTCAGAGGTATATTTTAAACATGTTGACACATTTAACCCCTGTAGTTTGTAATCTCTCACTTTCTTTCACAATTAGCTTCGTATGATCCGTGAATCATTCGTTTAAGGGTATAAACATCATGTAGGGTTATTGTAAAGTATTTTTATCTATTGTTGACATTTTGAACCCTTATATTCGTATACTTTCCTTGTTTGTCAATTCTAGTCCTTCTAGAGTAATCCTTTACACGTTTAAAGTTTATGACACGTGTCAGTACATTATTGGACATGAATTTTTCGAGGTGTTACACTTCAGCTAACCTGGGTACCATTCAGCAAATCATTAAGTTGGCCCATCGTCTCACCGATCAAGCAGTTGAATAAAACAAACTGCCCAAGCGTATTGGTGCTGCTACTACTGACGCTCCCAATGATAACAAGCGAAAATGGGACGGGAATTCCAGTAAGGGTTCAACTTCAGTTCAGTCTCAGCAACGAAGGACTGAGGACCATAGGAGCCCCAGTCAGCAGTCTTCTGGGAATCAAGGTTAGGGTGGGTACAAGGGAAATCACCCCAAATGTAATCGCTGTAACTTGCACCACAGCGGGCCATGTGGTAAAGGCAACTGTCATCGATGCAACAAGCCTGGTCACATTGCAAGAGATTGCAGGAGTCAGCGTCCGGCGAATCAGAACCGGCAGCAACAGCAAGCCCCACCAAATCAACGCCAGCAGCAGCAACAACAAGGTAACAACAAAGGGTGCTTTCAATGTGGTGCTGAGGGCCATTTCAAGAAGGACTGCCCCCAGCTAAATCAGAACCAAAACAACAACAATCTGGGGAATGGAAACGGCAATGGGGGAAACAACAATGGTAATGGGGCAAGGGGTCGTGTGTTCGTGATTGGTCAGGGTGATGCAAGGAACGATCCCAACGTTGTGATGGGTAAGTTTCTTCTGGATGATTTCTTTGTTACTGTTCTATTTGATTCGGGTGCCGATACTAGTTATGTGTCCTTAAAAGTTAGCCAAATGCTTAAGCACACTCCAACACTTTTGAACACCAAACACACGGTAGAACTAGCAAACGGTAAGAGTCTTGAAGCCACACACATAATTAAAGGTTGTAACCTCGTCTTAGCTGGTCAGACTTTCTCTATCGACCTTATTCTATCGCACTTGGTAGTTTCGACGTTGTTATTGGGATGGATTGGTTATCTCATCAGCAAGCGGAAATTCTTTGTAACGAGAAGATTGTCCGCATTCCTCGTCCTGGTGAAGAACCCCTCGTGATTCATGGAGACAAGAGTGGTGCTTTCGTAGGCATTATCTCTTTCCTTAAGACCCAGAAGTGTCTGCGAAAGGGCCACACTGCCATTCTAGCACTCGTTACTGACACATCAACGGAAGGGAAGAGAATTGAAGACATTCCTATTGTGCGCGATTTTCATGAGGTATTTCCTGAGGAATTACCTGGTCTTCCGCCTCATCGCCAAGTTGAGTTTCAAATCGAGCTAGCTCCTGGAGCAACACCAGTAGCTCGAGCACCATATCGTCTAGCTCCATCAGAACTCGAAGAACTGTCCACGCAACTACAAGAACTCTTGGAAAAGGGTTTCATACGTCCTAGCTCTCTTTGCCCTGGGGAGCTCCAGTCTTGTTTGTGAAGAAGAAAGACGGTACTTTCAGAATGTGTATTGACTATCGCGAACTTAACAAGGTGACCGTGAAGAATCGTTATCCTCTTCCATGTATTGACGACTTGTTCGACCAGTTGCAAGGGTCGAGCTATTACTCTAAGATTGATTTGAGATCGGGATACTGTAACAACTCTCACCAAAATTATTATTTATTATTATATTAAGTGCAAAAGGAAACCCTAATTGAAACACCCAAGTGATTCTGCACAAAACCTGAAATTTTCAGAACAATCAGAATCAGGATCAGGGACCCTAAAACTCAGGGGGGGGGGGGGGGCTAAACCCTAGTTACAATTATCTACTTAAATTGCTGTCAAAAACAAATTTTATGATTTCATCAACTCAGCAAAGCTAGTTAGGGACGTGGCTACCCTATGGTAAATAGGGACCCCTCGCGCCACGCGACGCCCGGAGGGGTACCCCTAGCGTCACGCGAGGGGGGTCAAAATTCATGTATAAATAGTAGAGTCTGGGACTTGATTTTGGGCACTGAAACGACGAAGAAATTCGTTATACATACTGAGATATCATAGATACAATTCTAAAACACACACGATCACAAATCGCTGCCGCAAAACAGGGTAATAACTTAACCGCTGCTACGATTCAATATCCGATCGATTAAACTATCCAATGGATGTTTAAGTGCTACCCACATTAGGGTTATGCTTTGTCATTCGTCGTTAATTCGATGGATGTTTAAGTATCGCACTTTGTCATTCGTTGTGAGGGTTGATCTCGTGAGTTATCGTAAATGTTGTATTAGTTACTAACCTAGTTTTGTGTGCATTGTTATTTAAAATAGGTTAACAAGGCTAATCAGTAGACTAGACTATGTCCGTGTTAAATCTGCAATGTGAGTCATTCTCTTTTATTCAAAGTGTTTTATAAATTCTTAAATATTTTCAGAGTTATAATTACAGTGATTAAGTATATGTAGTCACCAAATTACAGCCGGTATGTGGGGTTTTGTATACATTACTTTATAATCGTCACCATTGGGGCAGCCAATGGGGGATATGACCACAGTCACAGAAACGAGTCGCGTGACAAATACTGTGGGTAGTTGGTTGATATCTGAAACATTGTAATCTCTCTTAATACTGTAAATTATAACAAATGTGTCGTTTTAATAAATAGAATGATTCACCAGTATTTCCCGCTGACAAAATCTTTTTCAAACATGTTTCAGGTGATCTGTTGTGATTCAGGAAAAGTGTCGTGAAGCACTTCAAGCTTAAGAAAGTGGCTCATTATAAAATAAAGAAATCATGTTTTGTAACCTAAAGATTTCTCCGTGAAATCATATGATTGTAAATTACCAGGGTTTTATCCCGAGATTGCGAAATAAAATAATCGGGGAAAATTTTAGCTTTAAAAAGATCCTGATGATAAACTTCCGCTGCTAAACTCAATTAAATAAATACCACGGGATTTTCTGTCCCGCGGCTCCTGAAACGGGTCAAACCGGGTCGGGGGCCGTGACAGAAAAAGGTGGTATCAGAGCCACTGAGTTAAGCTAATTAAGTATTTAGAAATACTTAATTTTTCCTGATTACTATTATGTGATTATGTGTTCTATTAATTGACTATTTGTTAGTTACAGTATGGGTAAGCAAAAGCTTTCAAACATCTATCTTAAATTAGATAGGTCATCAAATGAGAAGGGAAGTTCATCCCAAACTCCTGAAGAAGGAATATTTGTTCAAAAAGCCCAGTACGAGGAACCACTTTCTCCTGATAAAAGAAGTTTGATTACTAGAAAAAAGTCAGGAGAAATTAAAGAAATTCCAAGAAAAGAAAGTTAAAAAGGAAACCCAGGAATTAATCAGTAAATTACCATGGGAAGACAAGTTAGATGAAAAATGGGCGGATCTTTATATGCTAGCCACTGTAGCAGTAAATGCTAATCTTTAGAATACCATGACTCCGTATTAGTAACTTTATCACTTACAAACCAGAAATATCATCTAGTAAATAAATAAAATTACAATAAAACTTAGTATGTTTAAATTATCAATTTTCCTTTGTATTAAATTAGTCACAGAGTATGCAATAATATTTGAAGGTTATTTGTAAAATTTGCTATAAAATTTTAATTTATTATTTTGCTAAACAGTATGAATGAGTTATCTGGAGCCCTAGAGAATCTCAACCTTTACCCTGTAAACATAGAAGTTTCTAAAGAGTTTACTGGGTACTTTGATGAATTGGAACAACCTATAGAATTCAACGCTCCACCTCTGGAAAAGCCAAAACCTAAGAAAAGAAAGAGATTCGTATGGGGGAGGCGTGTACATAGGAGAAAGCCAGCTAAGAGACTTCCTAAAATAAACAATCCCTTAGAAAAAGGAAAAAGAATTGAAACCGGGGAAAGTTCAAGACAGCATGAATTGGAGATTGAAGTAGGGGAAGATTCTAGACAGATGGGAATACAGGTTAGGAATATTCTAAGCAAATAGAAATGGAGGTTGGAAAAGGTTCTAGACAAACCAATATGGAAATTGGAGAAAGCTCTAAACAAACCCAGGAAATGACATTTCAGGAGGAACTAGATTTTATATTGACAAGCTGTGATACTATTAAGCCTGTCAATGAAAATGTTTTTACTCATCCTATTGAAAACCAAATTCCAATGAACTTGGAACCAGCAATCCCAGAACCAATAATCCACACCCAACCTTTAGGTATGGACGAATGGTGGACTAATGATTGGCAATTTCAAAACCTTATCAACAGTCCCTATACGTTTTTCCCTCAATTCGATCCAGAACCTTTACCAAATCCACCAATGAGTAACGAAAATATGGCTGAACTCCGCCATTTTGGTGAAGAGCTGATGGATGCAGGGAATAGGATCCAAGAGATAGGAGGACAAATCACATGGAAATATGATGAGAGGGAACATCGTTATTAAAAATGCAAGTTGACGAGGGAGAAATAGGTTATGAGTCTGTATTTGTATAATAACAGTAATATTAATAAAAGTCAGTATGTGTAAAATAAACAATAAAACGGTTGTATATAGAAGTATAATATAATTTATAAAATAAATGAAAAAAAAATTTAGAAAATTTACAATTTTGGTTGTATATTTGTTTACGTGATTATGTGCGATTACTTGTTATATTGGATTATTTCTTATTCTATACGAATTATTTATCTATAAATTAATTATCAGATGGCAAACATTGGTAATGAACCAGTAAATGAAGTAAATCAATCTGAGCAAAATCAGGAAGAGCAATTGTTAAATAGGCAAGATATAGAGGATATCATTGCACAAGGAATAGCCAATGCTATTCCAGCAATCGTTGCTGTTGTCTAAAAACCTGTTAAACCTCAATCAATCATTCCTAGTAAACGTACACAAGGCGACAACTTTAGTAATAGTATAAACGGAGGCGGTAATCATGTTAATAACAATAATGATCTGCAAGCCCCAATTTTCAAGAAAATGAAAGTTGCAACGCCTGGTTGCACTTACAAAGAATTCCTTGCCTGTAAACCAGTTGAGTTTGCAGGTAACGAAGGGGCTATTGCAGCACTGCGTTGGTTAGAGAAAACTGAGGCAGTGATCATCTTAAGTAAATGTGCCGAGGAAGATCAAGTTATGTATGCGTCAAATCTTTTTAAAGAAGGGGCGCTAGAATGGTGGAACACAGTGTTACAAGCGAAAAGAAAGATCGAGGCATATGCCATGAACTGGGAAGAATTTAAAAATCTGGTGGAAAGAAAATTATGTCCCGAGTATGAAAAAGATCAAATGGCAAATAAGTTCCTAAACCATCGGATGGTGAATGTGGACTGTCGAGGATATACTTCGACATTCTTCGAATATGCTAGAGTGGTACCAACGCTGGCTTCGCCAGAGCCGGTACTCATTTCTCGCTATATTTGGGGATTAATTAGTGAAATCCGTAATATCGTTAAAGCTGCGAGACCTCGCACTATTGACGATACGGTCGAATTAGCTAATACCCTCACTGACGAACTGGTACGCACAAGGGATGAAAACAAAAAGAAGGAACTGGCTCAGAAAATTACCCAAGGATTTTGGGTGGGTAATAATAGCAACTTCAAGAAAAGAGGAACAGGGCAATCCTCAACTCCTCAGTTCTGCAGGAATTGCAAAAAGAAACATTATGGAAGATGTAATGTAACTTGCAACTTTTGCAAAACTGTAGGACATCATGAAGAAAACTGCAGAAGGAAAACCATAACCTGCTTCAACTGTGGAGAAAATGGGCATTTTAAAACAGAATATCCTAAATTGGTCAAATCAGCAGACAACAAAACCAAGGCGACCGAAGGAGCTACCAAGAAGAATGTTCGAGCCTTCCAGTTAACTACTCAAGAAGCAGAACTCATTCCAGATGTGATAGCTGGTACGTTCCTAGTTCACAACGTATACGCAAAAGTATTGTTTGACTCTGGTGCAAACCAATGTTATATAATTACTAGATTCTGCCAAGCTCTTAAGTTACCCTTAACCAACATTAGGCAGATTTTTACAGTCGAAACCGCAGATGGGAATTCAGTTAAAATAAATCAGGTTTTGCAAAAAGTAGAAATAGAACTTTCAGGTCATAAATTTTCTGCAAACCTATTACCTATGAAATTAGCTGAATTCGATGTTGTGTTAGGAATGGATTGGTTAATAGCCAACCATGCTCAAATCATTTGTGATAAAAATTCTATAGAGATCCAGGCACCAACCGGAGAAGTAATCATGATTACAGGAGATAAACCGCGTAAAACTATGAAGTTCATATCAGTAATGAAAGTTGCTAGTTATGAACGAAAACAAGGAATAGTATATATGATTTCAGTAATCATTAATACTAAGGGTAAAGAACTTAAGGAAATTCCTGTAGTCTCAGAATACCCAGAGGTATTCCCAGAAGAGTTACCAGGATTACCACCAGATAGGGAGGTAGAATTTAGGATTCATCTAATTCCTGGAACTACACCAATAGCCAAAGCACCTTATCGGTTAGCTCCTACTGAAATGTTAGAACTGAAAAAGCAATTAGATGAATTACTAAGTAAAGGATTCATACAACCTAGCTCATCTCCTTGGGGAGCGCCAGTATTGTTCGTAAAGAAGAAGGATGGTACTATGAGAATGTGTATTGATTATAGAGAATTGAATAAGATTACAATTAAGAATCGATACCCATTACCTAGGATTGACGATCTTTTCGATCAACTTCAAGGAGCTAGATATTTTTCTAAGATCGATTTACGCTCCGGATACCATCAATTAAAGGTACAAGAAGAGGACATACCTAAAACTGCTTTCAGAACTAGGTATGGTCATTACGAGTTTACAGTCATGCCCTTTGGATTAACGAATGCACCTGCAGCATTCATGGACATGATGAATAGAATCTGTAAACCGTATTTGGATAAATTTGTGATTGTTTTTATAGACTATATACTTATTTATTCCAAAAGTCAGACAGAACATTGTGAGCATTTGCATGCACTCTTAACTTTGTTAAGAAAAGAAAAGCTTTATGCCAAATTCTCGAAGTGTGAATTTTGGCTACAAGAGGTGCAATTCCTAGGACACATGGGGAATCATGAAGGTATTCATGTAGATCCTGCTAAGATAGAGGCAATTACCAATTGGAGGGTTCCGCAAACTGCAATGGAAATTAGAAGTTTTATAGGTTTAGCTGGATATTATAGACGATTTATTAAGGATTTTTCCAAAATAGTTGTACCATTAACTAAGCTAACCTGTAAAGCAGTTAAGTTTGAATGGGGACCTAAACAAGAAGAAGCCTTTAGAATCTTGAAGCAGAAATTAACAAAGGCTCCAATCCTAGCTTTACCAGAAGGGACTGAAGATTTTGAAGTATATTGTGATGCTTCAAAACTAGGATTAGGATGTGTGCTTATGCAACGCAAAAAGGTAATTGAATATGCTTCAAGGCAATTCAAAAAGCACGAAGAAAACTATACGACTCATGATTTAGAATTAGGAGCCGTAATTTTTGCCCTTAAGATTTGGAGGCATTATCTGTACGGAAGTAAAGTTACTATCTATACAGATCATAAGAGTTTAAGATATATATTTGGGCAAAAAGAGTTAAACATGAGGCAAAGGAGATGGATGGAAATCTTAAGTGACTACGACTGTGATATTCAGTATCACGAAGGAAAAGCAAATATAGTTGCAGATGCTTTAAGTCGTAAGTACCATGAGAAACAACGACGGGTTCGTGCTCTCAGATTAAATCTACAATTAGATTTAATGGAACAACTGAAGCATTTTCAAGAAACAGCAATAGAGGATGCTGCTGAAGGAATGAAGGGATGAATAAAAGAATTAGAGCAAGGATCTGATGGAATTTGGAGATTCCACCATAGAAGAATTTGGGTACCTAAGAAAGGAGAATTAAGAAATAAGATCTTAGAGGAAGCTCATAAATCTAGATATACCATACACCCTGGAAACAATAAGATGTACCAAGATTTAAGAAATAATTTCTGGTGGATAGGCATGAAGAAGGATATAGCTAGATATGTTTCAAAGTGTCTTACTTATTCACAAGTTAAGGCAGAACATCAGAAACCTTCAGGTCTACTACAACAATTAGAAATGCCTGTATGGAAATGGGAACTCATAACAATGGATTTTGTTACTAAGTTGCCCAAAACCAGAAAAGGTAATGATGTGATTTGGGTAATTGTAGATCGATTAACCAAATCAGCTCATTTTCTACCCATGAAGGAAACCTTTAGTATGGAAAGGTTAGCCAAATTGTACGTAGACGAAGTAGTATCCGTACATGGAGTTCCACTCTCCGTTGTATAAGATAGAGATAGTCGGTTCACTTCTCATTTTTGGACAAGTTTCCAGAAAGCAATAGGAACTCGACTAAACTTAAGCACTGCATATCATCCCCAAACAGACGGGCAAAGTAAAAGGACAATCCAAACTCTGGAAGACATGCTCAGAGCATGTGTGATAGATTTTGGTGGAAATTGGGATGACCATTTACCTTTAATTGAATTTTCCTATAACAATAGTTATCATTCAAGCATTGAAATTGCCCCATTTGAAGCACTGTATGGAAGAAAGTGCAGAACTCGAGTTTGTTGGGCAGAAATAGGAGAAAGTCACTTATCAGGTCCAGAGATTGTGCAAGAGACTACTGATAAGATCACACAAATGAAGGAAAGACTGAAGACGGCTCGAGATCGTCAAAAGAGTTATGCAGACGATAGAAGGAAGCCATTAGAGTTCCAAGTTGGAGATAAAGTACTATTGAAAGTTTCTCCTTGGAAAAGAGTAGTCCGATTCGGTAAGAAAGGAAAGCTAAGTACAAGATACATAGGACCATTTTCAGTGATCCAACGTATAGGACCAGTTGCTTATCGTTTACAACTACCAGAGGAATTAGCTGGAGTACATGACGTATTTCATATATCCAACCTCAAGAAATGCCTATCAGATGAATCTTTGGTAGTACCTCTTCAAGATATAAGAGTGAATGAGAAATTGAAATTTGTTGAAAAACCTCTTCAAATCGAGGATCGAAAGATCAAATTTCTCAAACACAAGAGACTAGTTCTAGTCAAAGTCAAGTGGGATTCAAAGAGAGGAGCTGAATACACTTTGGAGCTGGAATCAGAAATGAAGCGAAAATATCCTCACTTATTCCAATGAATCTCGAGGACGAGATTTTTATTAAGGTGGGGAGGATGTAACAACTCTCATCAAAATTATTATTTATTATTATATTAAGTGCAATAGGAAACCCTAATTGAAACACCCAAGTGATTCTGCACAAAACCTGAAATTTTCAGAACAATCAGAATCAGGATCAGGGCCCCTAAAATCAGGGGGGGTAAACCCTAGTTACGATTATCTACTTAAATTGCTGTCAAAAACGAATTTTATGATTTCATCAACTCAGCAAAGCTAGTTAGGGACGTCGCTACCCTATGGTAAATAGGGACCCCTCGCGCCACACGACGCCTAGAGGGGTACCACTCGCGTCACGCGAGGGGGTTCAAAATTCATGTATAAATAGTAGAGTCTGGGACTTGATTTTGGGCACTGAAACGACGAAGAAATTCGTTATACATACTGAGATATCATATATACAATTCTAAAACACGCACGATCACAAATCGCTGCCGCAAAACAGGGTAATAACTTAATCGCTGCTACGATTCAATGTCCGATCGATTAAACTATCCAATGGATGTTTAAGTGCTACCCACATTAGGGTTATGCTTTGTCATTCGTCGTTAATTCGATGGATGTTTAAGTATCGCACTTTGTCATTCGTTGTGAGGGTTGATCTCGTGAGTTATCGTAAATGTTGTATTAGTTACTAACCTAGTTTTGTGTGCATTGTTATTTAAAATAGGTTAACAAGGCTAATCAGTAGACTAGACTATGTCCGTGTTAAATCTGCAATGTGAGTCATTCTCTTTTATTCAAAGTTTTTTATAAATTCTTAAATATTTTCAGAGTTATAATTATAGTGATTAAGTATATGTAGTCACCAAATTACAGCCGGTATGTGGGGTTTTGTATACATTACTTTATAATCGTCACCATTGGGGCAGCCAATGGGGGATATGACCACAGTCACATAAACGAGTCGCGTGACAAATACTGTGGGTAGTTGGTTGATATCTGAAACATTGTAATCTCTCTTAATACTGTAAATTATAACAAATGTGTCGTTTTAATAAATAGAATGATTCACCAGAATTTCCCGCTGACAAAATCTTTTTCAAACATGTTTCAGGTGATCTGTTGTGATTCAGGAAAAGTGCCGTGAAGCACTTCAAGCTTAAGAAAGTGGCTCATTATAAAATAAAGAAATCATGTTTTGTAACCTAAAGATTTCTCCGTGAAATCATATGATTGTAAATTACCAGGGTTTTATCCCGAGATTGCGAAATAAAATAATCGGAGAAAATTTTAGCTTTAAAAAGATCCTGATGATAAACTTCCGCTGCTAAACTCAATTAAATAAATACCACGGGATTTTCTGTCCCGCGGCTCCTGAAACGGGTCAAACCGGGTCGGGGGCCGTGACAGATACCATCAGCTGAGAGTCCGAGAGGAGGACGTCTCCAAAACAGCATTCAGAACTCGTTACGGCCATTACGAGTTTCTAGTTATGCCTTTCGGGTTGACGAATGCACCAGCGGTTTTCATGGATCTCATGAAACGAGTGTGCAAGCCTTACCTGGATAAGTTTGTCATAGTGTTCATCGACGACATCCTGATCTATTCTAAGAGTCAGGAGGAACACGAGCAGCATCTACGGCTTATCCTGGAACTTCTTCGTAAAGAGCAGTTGTATGCCAAGTTTTCGAAATGTGACTTCTGGCTTCGCGAAGTTCACTTTCTAGGCCATGTTGTAAACAAGGATGGAATTCATGTTGATCCATCCAAGGTCGACTTGATCAAGAACTGGCCCGGACCCCGTACACCAACGGAAATCCGCCAATTCTTGGGTTTGGCAGGCTACTACAGAAGATTTATCAAGGATTTCTCAAAGATTGCGCAACCTCTCACTTCACTGACTCAGAAGGGTGTCACCTATCGTTGGGGTGATGCACAAGAATCTGCTTTTCAGCACCTAAAAGATAGACTTTGTAGCGCGCCTATCCTCTCATTGCCTGAAGGCACAGATGATTTTGTGGTTTATTGCGACGCTTCCATCCAAGGACTTGGTTGCGTGTTAATGCAAAGTGATAAGGTCATTTCCTACACATCGCGCCAACTTAAAGTTCACGAAAGGAACTACACTATGCACGACTTGGAGCTGGGAGTAGTTGTTTTCACGCTTAAGATATGGAGACATTACCTGTACGGTACCAAGTGCACCATTTACACCGATCACAGGAGTCTCGAGCATATCTTTAAGCAAAAGGAGTTAAACATGCGACAACGCCGATGGGTCGAGCTCTTGAATGATTACGAATGTGCGATCAAGTACCATCCAGGCAAGGCCAATGTTGTGGCCGACGCCCTCAGTCGAAAGGATACTATACCTAAGCGTGTACGTACTTTACAGCTTACCATCCAATCCAACCTTCCTGCTCAGATTCGCGATGCTCAGGTTGAAGCATTGAAAGCAGAGAACATCAGGGCTGAGTCCTTACGAGGATCGAGGCAGCGGCTAGAATGAAAGGATAACGGTGCCTACTATGTTAACGGGCGCATCTGGGTTCCACTGTATGGAGACCTACGAGAGCTTGTGATGGATGAAGCACATAAGTCTCGTTATTCAGTACATCCTAGTTCGGATAAGATGTACCACGACCTAAAGACTACATACTGGTGGCCCGGTATGAAAGCCAGCATAGCAACCTACGTCAGTAAATGCTTGACTTGTGCTAGGGTCAAGGTCGAATACCAGAAACTGTAGGATCGTTTGCACGACCAAACGAGTCGTTCGGAAGAGATCTCGTCCAATACGAGAGGCGGAAACAAACGCATCGGAGTTATTTCAGCTACAAACAC